>JACCGJ010006854.1:0-58323 GCA_013407085.1 Atriophallophorus winterbourni | reverse complement strand
GCAATCTTGTAAATGAACGCGTTATTTTCGGTGTATAAGGTTGAGCGAATTTTTGATGTTCCGAAGATTGATTTTTTGGTACAAATGTTACCGTTCGACCAATTCACTAACCTGCGTTTGGTTTGACTTCATTAAAATGCTCAAAATAACTATTATCTCACTAAGCCTGAAACATCACAGAAATATATTCTCCAACTGATTTTATTTGAGTTGAACTTTCACAAAAAAATACTGCTGCATTGTTAACTGAATGGTTTTCTCCAATCAAGAGGTAATGTATAATCTTGAACAATAATAATCGCTTGTGTATTATTTGGTGGCATGCAGTCAGAGTATATTGCATCGGAAGCTTGGAATAACATACCAAATTTACAAGTGATTTATCAAAGAACTCTCCGGGCGATATTATTGAATTTTTGGTCTGATTTACCGAACGGCGTGTATGCAATTGATTTGAGCTACATTAAATCATGTGTTCAGCACCTTCTGCTGTTCGACGCAAATAATGCAGCATTTGGTTTGGGCACCCAGTCATGGACCGTTCTTGGGCAAGTACTTCCCAACTAGTATGGCCAATATCGAGAGCTTTCGTATATCTTTTGCAAACGTCATTGCTCCGCACGTGCGTTGTGCCCAAATGTCGATTTCAAGATTTCAACTTACCATAAAGTAGATCTTTTAAACTACGATTGTTTCTCATTCTGTGCACATGACTCAGGCCTTGCTGTCGCAGTAGGGTGAACATGCTCTTTAAACCAGCTTTTAAAAGGACTTCAACATTCCATAATTTGTCCATCCAGGCTATGTTCAAGCTAAGGTGGATGCATCGTAAATGGAAAGCATTCAGCTTTCGCCTGTGTCTTGCGTGGATGGTCGAAGTCTTACTGCCGTAATGTAAAGCATCTAGTACGCGCGCGATGAATACCATTACCTTTGTCTTCACCGTCAACTTGCAGTTGTCTAGACAGGAGAGTTCAAACGGTACACGATTACAGGTGATTATGTTGTGCAATATTTTATTATTTACAAAAAATCTAATAAGGCTGTTCAACATATTCCTTCTACATATGTAAATATGTAAATTAATGAACCATTTGAATATATTGATTTTGTTGTCCTCAATCATTCGATGCCTACTATGTATGTACCTCACAAGCGCAAGATTCGTTTATATTCCACATCATTGTAGGTCAATTTAGGATCTCACAATGACACAACTAGTTCACAATAACGAACTAGTTCTGTTGCGCAGTCATACGCGGCCTACCTGAGGGCAATCATCCTGGTTCCTTCCTATCATACACCAAAACAGTGGAACAGAGTAGCCGGTGGGGGAGATGTTGGAGGTGATAGCGTCAGATCATTCAATGTCAACTAGTGGCAGCTTGCGAACAGCTGACCAATGATCATAACCTTTCAATTTTATCAGTCCAGCAATGAATGTGTTACCCTTGCGTTGCACGCACGCGTATCGATTGCCCCTCGATTTCTCATCCAGATCAACCTATTCAACGCTAATCAAGTTCACTCGCGAATCCCACTGCATCACAGAAAACTGATTGGTGAAACGCGGCGATAACGCACAAGACAAATAGTTGAACACACGACTATCTTATATAGGAAAATCACGTAACCACAACACTGACTAGGCCTAGGCCCACGTGCAATCACTGACTGTGCGACACTCTGCCTGTATCAGGCTTGTGCTTTCATACCAACACTGACCTGATACATGCCTGTTCCGGTTGTCAATTTGATCGGATTTGTCTAGCGATGTCGTACCACAGACAACATTCAAGCCCACATCACGCTAGAATCGTTCAACCGAAATAAGCGAATTTCATATCGTTCGATAGCCGCAGACGTTTTACAACTTCCCATTCTTCTGAAGATGTTGCCGCCTGAATCGTTCTAATCCATGCCTCCTGAAACCCGAAATATGGTGGGCTCTCGAATGGTGTCGTCGGACTTATCGGCGCATCTTGTTCTTGTTTGCGCCGGTGAGTGATGTTCTGCGTCTCATACAAAAAATCTTGATTAGCCTGCATTTATAATGCTCTCCATATTTCCACAATAAAAACAATTCCAATTCTGCAGACATGAAAGAGTCATCATTGGCATGGCTTTCCTAGTATACTTTATATGATATGTGCATTAATTTGGGGTGAATGTCTCGTTAATTCTTAGTTAGATGAGTTCAACACAGAAACTGAAACCCAGTAAGAACTTATTTGTTAAAAATGCATTAGAGATTACAATTTCTATCCATGCTGATTCGTAACATTTGATTTTTAATGAGAATGGAATAACTGAAGTGGTTAACAAGAAAGTTCATTTGTGTGCACACAAGTGCAACTTGTTTACCACTCTCCCACTGTTTCGAGCGCATGCGGCTCGTGATCCTACTGGCCCTGTCTGCTGAGTGCATACAAAACGAAACCGGTCGTGGGGTGTGTGCGACGTAAATGTATGCAAATGAGCTTTTTGTTCATGTCAATGGGATGAAAACCATTCTACATGAGTTTGTTCTCATGTACTCAAGTTGCTCGTATCAAACTTTCCCAACGGTGCACTCCAGGGCAAATTGAAGAAGTAAGCTTTTTCAATACACAAATGTTTGTCTCCGCACAAAGTTGAGCGATTATAGTGGATTCAGGTGATGATGATGTGAGCATAAAAAATATCGGTCATTTATACGCGCCTTGAGTGCTTGGCCAAGAATCACTTTATGATTTCAAATTTGAACATCAGGGTTCGTTTATAGAAACACATTTAACAGTGGCATATAAGTATACTTTTTGTTTATCAATATAACACAGTTTTAATGATCACAGAACCTGATCTTACTGTCGCCACCTGATGACGACAAACAGCTAGAATCTGGAATTGAATTGGGAGTGATACGGATGTGTGCACCAAAATATGTTGGTGAATTAATTTATTTTAATATTCAGTTTAGGTGGTCAGTTATTTTAAGAAAAGCAGTAGCTGTTACGCAACAACTCATTTTGTTTTTGTTGTTCAAATGAAAAACGTTTCAGATCACAGCTTTCCATTTACGTTAGAACATTCTTCGTCAAGGTCACACGCAACAACTGCGCTATGTGACAAAGATAGAAAACGACGAAGTATTTGTGTGTGTGCGTAATTACATAATCGTAACTTGCAAAAGAATTGATTTCTCCGGAGAATAACATCACTGCGATGTTGCAAAGTTGGGTTTGCATTTAGCGTTAATAACGTTTAAAGTATAAAGTGTCATAACTTTCATTGTTTGTCTAGGTTGAAAGTATGTTTCCGCAGTGTTGCGACCAATATATATTGGGTATATTTACAACTAATGAAATAACTGTTTACTGATGCGGCATATTGTTAACAAGGACGCCACTTGATTGACATTTTATCATGTTGAACTGATCGCTGATGAATTAACCGAAACAGTGGGGACAGATACTAACGATTTCCGATTTGTAACCGCAAACTCGTAAAACAAACAAACAAATTATGGTGGCACTATTCAAGGTAATTCAAGGTTTTTAATGGTCTAAAAAGCAACTAGCTTAACAACAACCATAGGATGATAAAAATTGAAATTGAAGTGTATAAACAATATAAGATTATAGATTAAACAATATATAAGTGTTCTGGAAACGAATAATGCAATAAAATCCGTCTAATTTCGTTTTATAGTCATGCAAGCTGGTGGCGTGAGTAATAGTTGAAGATAAACTGTTCCAAGTAAAACTGACACGGACAGAGTAAAAATACTTTCTACAGTTCAGGCTGGAATGGGTTACGACCAGCACATATTCATGGGTCCGATAATTCCTCGTATCCCTTCGAGTGAATAAATCCTGTAAGGGATGGTTCGGGGTATGGAATGTTTTGTAAAGCAAGATTAGGTCTCCTCTGATTCGTCGATAGGGAAAATCGAACAGATTCAGTTGAGCTATCCTTTCTTTATATGATTTGTTTCGAATGCTGAGAACTAGTTTTGTTAAGCGGTGATAGATTCGCTGCATAAGTTCCACATCCCTCTTGAGCCTCGGAGACCATGACTTCACACCGTATTCCATGACTAATCTCAAGTATGTATTCATGATCCTTGGGAATATCTTGGCGAACATTTCCCAAATACACGTTTGAGTAGATTTAGAACACGTGCTGTTATTTTAAGGCGCTGTTAGTTTGAAGTGATGTTTTCAATCTGGATCATATCCAGACACCCAAATCTTTTTCTTCACTGCAATTTTCAAGGACATGCGAATCTATGTGATATGTGAACTATACTCGATTCCCCACATTCATGATCGTGGATTTGTTAAAGTTAAACGGCAGTTTGTTCTTCAACGACCAGCTGTGAAGCGTATCAAGATCCGTTTTTAATAGCAGACAGTCTTCTGGACTACGAATGCTGCGCCAAATCTTTATGTCGTCCGCAAATAACGAAATGTTACATCGAGCAATTTCCGGTATTTCATTGACATAAACCAGAAAGAGAATCGGACCAAGGACTGAACATTGGGGAACTCCGCTAGTTGCTGCAATTCGTTTGTATAATGCACCATCAACACGTACCTGGTTAGTGCGATTTGTTAGGTAGTCATTTAAACAATTCATGAACTTTGATATTGAGGCGAATACTTGTAGCTCAGGGATTGGATGTCCTGTGTTGTGTGTTCGCTGAACTGGCATTGTAACAGTAGGACGTTTCGTCATCAAGCTAGATGACATCGTGAGCTGAACTTCTTAAACTTTCCAGTGATACTAAGATTTTCAAGCTTCTGCAGTAGTAGGGAATGGTCAACACGATCGAATGCTTTTGATATATCTAAGTAGCACGCGTGTATTGCTTGTCCTTAATCTACCGAATTTGTCCAATCATCTAGCGTTACAAGTAAATTAGACAAACAGGAATAATCTCGTCTAAATCCATGCTGGTTCCTTGAAGCAACTGATTATTCTCGAAATGATTCATTAGATCGTCAACAATGAGTCGCTCAAGTAATTTTGAAATCACTGGTAACAGAATAACGGGTCGGTAATTGGAAACATCGGAGCGATTTCCACCTTTGTAAAATGGAGAAATTATTCCGCGTTTCTAATCTGTAGGAACCACTACGCGTGCCAGTATTTGCTCGAACAGGTAAGTGAGTGGTTTGTATAGCAAACTCGGGTTTAATAGCGATGAATAAAACGTGGCTAAAGCATCAGCAATTTATGCTGCAGTTGTTTTTGGTCCAGCTGATGTGTTCACGGACGCTACTCCAGGTTTCACCTCAGCTTGATCGTTAACCTTACGATACAGTATTTTGGGGTTTCGCTCCATCATGCTTGATATCACTTCTTCGGAGCATAACTTGACTTGGATGACAAATTTGTTTACTTTGTTCCGCAGTAAACGGAATGTTTCCCAGGTCTCGGATGATGGATTTTACCGATGGTGTCGCCAAGCAATCTTTCGTAACGTTAACCACTTACGAGTTCGGCTTCTTAATGTAAACTCAAAGTTTTTTCTTGAGTTCCTCAGGACAAATTCGGAGCTAACTTCGATTGAACTTTTGAGATTAAATATTAGCCATATCCAAAACTCATGTACGTTGCTGGTTTCCGGTTGACAGTTAAACGTGTTTTTTAGAGCATCACTCAACACCATAGTGTTGATCCGCCTAACTCTTTTACGGGCATCATTTGTTCTTACAGCTTCAAACAGATAGTCAAACTGGATGACGACGTGATCACTTAGTCCTAGTGGACTTTCGTAAGCAACGTTATCAATGTCATGTTCATTGCTTGTCAGGACGAGATCTAAGAGTGAGGGTAAATCGTTACCGCGGTATTGGGTATTACATGTAATGTGGTTATAAAGTGGAATATCGTCTAACAACTCACTGAATGCGCGCTCGAGGTAGTGTTCTGGGTAAATGGTACTGCTCTGCAGATTCGGTAAATTGAAGTCACCCATAATCAAAAATCCACAAGTGTATCTGGAATTAACCATGCGAATTTTATCCAGTAGAGCCAGATTGTAAGTTTATTGTGCAGACGGTGTTCGATATACTACTCCCAAAACACAGTCTTCACCGTTAGCTAGTCGGATTGAGCACCAGAGTGTATCCAGAAGCACGATATTTGGATCCGTAATTTCACGGCACAGAAGGTTTTGGCTATAATACAAAGCTACTCCTCCTCCTCCGGTTTCACGGTCATGACGAATAAGTGGCATTCCTGGTAATTCTAGTTCACTATTTGTTTGCTGAGTCTGCAGCCACGTTTCCGTTACGGCGATGATGTCAGGTGAACATCTCAGGAAAACTGCATGCAGTTCACCGATTTTGTTTCCGAAACATTGTGCGTTAGTGTAGGTGCATTACATAGTTGCTTTTCTCAGCAAGGATGGGGTGTGCAGAAGAAGGCTATCGGAGTGCAGAATATACGTTAGGCCGACTCCTCCAGAGTCGGCAACTGAATGATTTTGCTTGTAGGGATGCTTGCTCGTTTTGCGGTTGTACTGTTGAAATACGGTGATCTATCGTATCGGCTGAATTAGTTTCTGACACGTCAACAACTGATTGACTTGGTAGTGTTTGTTGTTTCTTTCCGTTCCGTCACATTGGTCCACATTATTTTTCTGACCTGTCATTATCCTATTGCTTTACGGACCCTTTTGCTTATTTTGACCTTGATTTACTGCGCACAATTTGTCGTAATCTCGATTGCGTGGGACGGTTGGACAGTTGAACTTGATTTGATTTTGACTCGTGTACGTAACTTGGTACAAATTCTCGTTGGTTCTGAAATACCTGGGATTTTGCGCGTAACTACATATTGGGGAATTTCCTTGATTCTCAATAAGAATCAATAGTGTTTCTATTGAACTTAGTGGTGCATCTACCTTTCCAATAAGGTGTTTCCATGCACCTAGTCTAAATTCTCGCGGGATTATTCTGCGGCCATTTTCCCAACGAGTTTTGACCGTGTTCAACATATCATTACGCAAGAATGTTATTTTAAGGGGCTTAGGACTGATGCCCTTATAATTCGGAGATTTGGGGATACGGAACGTGTCCGTCACAGCTACATCATGCAAACCAAGTATATCACTGAGGAATCTCCATTGTAACTGATCGTGTTTGCGCTGCACCGCTTTATCAGTTGCTTAATCAGCTTCTGGAACTTCCAAATGGATAATACTTCGAACATCCCTCTGTTTCGTTTGGTTTTGTTACTGGTCCTTTCGGGCTCTTTCGCACCAGGGCACATCAGCAAAGATCATTGCAGTGGTCTCTGAACGCTCCTTACGCAGGAGAAAAGCGGATAGTGAGATGTTTTCAAGATCCCTTTCAGAGTGAAATGTGATTCTAAGCAATCTTGACTGGTCCAGATTTGAAGAAGTAGGTTTACGACTTAGTCGTATCAATGATAGTGGTTCAACTGGCTCCAAGTCCATCTTGTTGCACAACCTTTTCCATTCTTCTGTATCGTGCTTTAGCCTGTCCCCTAGTAAGGTGGCACTCGTTTCCTTTACGTTGGTGCAAATCACGCTTAGTCGATGGACTGAATGTACACTGTGTTTGGCGCTTTCGCTGGTTGCTGAACGTTTCAACTACCTTAGACCGAATACCTATCATGTCCACTTTTGGATTATTTTGCACCATGACTATTGGTTTTGAACCTGAGGGTTTTCGCTGATCCTTCGGCTAAGCAGGTGGCTTTGGCTTCGTATCTTTTTGCGGACCAGGGTTGTTTTGGGCAGACCGGCCTTTAACAGTCGCATTTGTAAAGGTGGTATTTTGATGATAAGAACGCTCCTCAAGATACTCCGGCACATTTGCAACAGCTGAACCTTCGTGTTAAAAGATCAAAGATTTAGCGTTTATCTGACTGATATTACCGTCAGTGGTATCCGATTTATCGAAAAATATACTGGCAAACTGAGAATGTTGAGTCTCCACCGATGTCTTCAACGTTTGTATGATAAGCTCTAAGCTCAGCATCCGATCTTCCAGGTTGCTTTGCGCAACACTTGTTCGAGCAGTTTAGCTCGACAACATTTGCACACGTAGCATACACCAGGCATGTTTTCATACATCAGGATCAATAACGCATCCGGGGTCAATGAATTGTCACATTTTGCGCGACGTGTGGGAACAGTTTTGTCACGTGACAGATGTGACCTTACCACTGGCGAATTTCATGCAGACGACGCACGTTTCGCGAACATCAGTTTGTATCATGTTAACGGGGTCAACCAAAAGTACAAATCGGAGTACAAAAATCGATACGGATGCGTTAGTTTGTGGTATTGGGCGAAGTTGACGGAAAATGACGGGTTGTCGATTAAATTTCGTCACTTGATTTAGCCGCTAATTTGTAAGATTCCCTTTGAGACTTTTTGCGTGAATTTGATTTCACGTTGCGTATTTCTCCGAGTAGTTTCCCACAGTGATAAACACCGATGAGCTAATCGAACAGCAGAAACACAAAAGCGATTCGAATAAACGAACGAACTGTAGAAAAATCCACGGTTGACGCGCACAAAGAATGAGACGTTGCAGGTGGTTGACTCTTGTATGAATAGATCCGACGTATCAAGCTTTCAGAATGATATCCATAAATCATTCCGATCGGATGAAAACCAAGAAAATTATATTCAAAAATATCGGAGGTCAAAATTAATCCAACCGCACGTTACGCCAAGTATTACAATGTTGATGACACGTTTGTTATCCACAACCGAGATCAGTTAGAAGCCTTATTAAATATTTAAATGAAATAGACCAATGTATTACTGTCACAAAGTAAGTGGAATCCTGCACAGGCACTATTCCATTTTTGGACTGTTTAGCACAAAAGGTAGACGGAAATATGAACTTTTGTCTATCGGAAACCTATCGATACAGATGCTGTACTACAATTCCGCTCGTCCAAGACAGGTCTTCAGTTCCATAGCTTGTTCTATTTTCAATAAGATTGAACACCTGTGCAGACGATGAAAGAGAAAACGGAATATATAGATAATTATATATATATATATAGATATATATATAGATATTATATATATATATATATTATATTATATATAGATATAGATTTAATATAGAATATGGGGGGGCCACACTATCCGAGGGAACTTATGAACGCATAGAAATATATTGACGCCAAAAAAAGGTAATGAATAGCTGCAAAATGGTAGTCTCTAGGTACATACGTAGCGATATGCGAGTTTGGAACGGGCTTGTGGTATAACCAAGTCTACTCTAACTCCTTCGTTCTTCGGCCTACCGAAAATACATGAAAAAGGCATTACTCTAAGACCTATCGCCGTTGGTATCCGATCACCTGCGCACGAGTTAGCTAGAAATTTGACTTATTAGTTGAGACCTTTAATCGGCAATACAGCCTCGTTCCCTACAACGCTAATGACATTACAGCACGCTTAAAGTGGGTAACAATTGATGACGATGAAATAATGTTTAGCTTTGATGTGAGCGCTTTGTTCACCAACTTCGATACAAAAAGTGCGTTACAACTACGGTGACGGGTATTGGAATCCTATGCCAGTTTCTCAGATCGCACAAACTTGAGTGTTCAGCAAATTATCAACGTTGTATCGATCTGCCTAAGCATGAACCACTACGTATTTATTGTGCAATTAAATAGACAAAGAAAGGGTTGATAATGGGTTCACCGATATCTCCAGTACCTGAGAACATGTATACAGAACATATCGAGAACATCCCTTAACATTGAAGGGCTTGTGCGGCGTAGCCTAGAACCGTGTGTACATATGATTACATCATGAGAGGAAAACATCCATTGGAAAAACGTCCAAATATCCGCCGTAAAATGCCGAGCAGCCGAGACGCGCATTTGTAAACGGCTTCGCATTGTTGACCAATTTTCAAACTACCGCAAATCCAGACACCCAGGTCCTTTACTTCTTCGATGTTCCCGAAGTTTCTGTCGACGCGCTTGTATTGATAGGAAAAGCCAAGTTCACGACCGATCTGAATGATGTTTGAATTTTGCATATTCAACGACCGGATGACCAGTTGTACGAAGCATTTCAATCGTTTTGCATCAAAATGCAATCATCAGCAATGCTGATTCGCCTCAATACTTTTATGTCGTCAGCAAACAAAGCCATCTTACTGTCATTTGGTATTGGTATATCGTTTATATAGACTGGGAACAGTATTGGTTCAACAACTATTCTGCTGTGCGGTCGAATTTTTTTGCTCTGACACTTTGGCGAATCTGCTCGGAGAATGCTGAGCTACTTTCCCTCATATCTACCGGAATTTATTCGTTTTGCTCTTGTCATCCGATAAACAGCAAAGTTGCCATATCCTCGAATATATCTCAGTTTGCACTCGCGCGCAAACCTTTTCCTATCATTAACTATTCTACGGTTTTGTTATCATTGCAAATATCGCGTCGAAATATGCACTTTGATACATATTTTTGTATTCTACCTTGTGTGGTTAACGAGTTATAGTAGATTATTTGCAAAATGACGAAATCACGAGTTCGAAAGCAGCCACATCCACCTGCCGACCAAACGCCCACCACTCAGCGAGCAACCCACTTATGCTACTAACGCGTCTTGCCGCATCACGAGATCAAACATACGGTCAAAAATCGATCGATCAAGCTGTGACAGCGACATGGAACCAACTTAACCTCAGTGCGAACGCAACAGTGGTCACGGCCGGCCCAGCTGATTGGACGAATCTCGGCCCACAACATTGTCCCGAGGTCACGTGCAAAGCGTGTGAACAACCGGGGAGTCCCATGGCGAATAACGTCGTGTTTTCTGTAATTATGTAAAATCCATTGTGAATGTGACCGTACTTTAGCCCCTGATCCAATAGTATCAATAAATAATGAAAAGGTTCCAGCGCCGTCTATGTCTGCGATCGTTGCAGAGGTAAATCCTTGCACGGTGCCGATATTTTGAAGCCAAATTAGAAAATATAATGACAATTTTGTAGTTGTGCCTTCGAAATATCGGTAAATCACGTGAGTACGCCGGTGGTTACATATGTAAACCAACACATCAATACAACGATTTCGGAGGCACCACTGGAGGAATCTCAGTCTAAGGCTATTGGTGTGCCAACGAAGAAAGACAGGGTGAATCCCGTTTTGGAATCAATTAAAACGGCCACAGAAGTAGGAAATTCTTACAGAGATATTCTGTTATGGTCGACCTCAGCTGTACACTCCAAAACTGCTGTACTAGACTCACAAAGTCAAGCCCGAAATGTTTAAATTAAAAAATCTTACTTCCCGGTACGCAAAAAGAACTCCGAATACGCGCTGGGCGTGATATGTACGAACGATAGCGAGTCCCAAGAATGCATGTTTGATAGCGAACAGAAACACGACGTCGTTAAATGGACTCAACCACGCAACCTGTTGTAAATTGAACATGTAATCGCAAAAAGTGACTCGTCTAATTCTCCATTCAACTTCAGCTAATATTTGTCAACCCTCGCTTGCTCAAGGTAACCATGAAATGCGAGGCTCATATCGAGTACCTATTGCTGAATGCGTACCTACTCAAGACAGATCCCTACTCAAACTGCCGCATATATCCCAAGGTACCATGTTGGAAAGGAAAGGTAAATCCAACGTCAGGGAAACACGGTTTCACGAAGTATAGTTGTACTAGGTATAGCAGAAAATACGTCTCGAGCTTCGATTTCAGGAAACCGTAGAGCACAACGTCAATCGAAGGCGCTACACTGCGTGCTCTCTAGATATTTCTAATAACCTCTGAGGATTACGTTCTTGACCAGCGCTATGGCCGAACTCGTAAGTTTCGAGAATGGAAAAATGGAAAACGAACGTTATTATATATATATATATATATATATATATATATATATATCGTCAATAAACAGATGCAAATCCGTCTAAACAAACAACGGAAGCAGACGGTATGCAAATGGTTAACCGGTAACTGCACAAGTTCACTCAACTGATTGGTTATTCGTGATGTGTTCCCAAAAGGCACGAAGCTCCTCGATCCGACCAACCCAATGTGAATCGATCACTGCTGTTCAATTTGCATTTGGAGAAGTTATTCTCATATCAGTACTGTGTTTTGCCCTATATTTCCAAAGCATTTGATACAACGATTCATGTGGGATAAGTCCAGCCTAGCTAATTAATGGATTGGCTTAACGGTTAACACATCGACTCAACATCAAAGCGGGCTCGTGTTGAAAATCGGATCCAGTCATGGATATCCACTGATGATGAGCAATAATCAGACCAAGATTCAAGTCAATTGATCCATTTGTATTGTCATTCAGTTGAAATCGGACGCAACCCGGTAATTATGAGTAGTCTATAAATAAACATTACGTCTACGAAAACTCATCTGAATAACAACTAATATGGCTCAAGGCTCACTGAACCTCATATTACAGTCTCTACCTGATGACGGCAAAAAGCCAGAAACCGGTAGTGGTGTGTAATGGATGGAGATATGAACACCACGATACAACAACTAATAATATTTATTCCATTCTTCAGGTTTGCTTTCGTTCTTGATTAGTTTGTGATCGTTGTTAAAGTTGATGTCGGAGATAGTAAGTGTTTGGTAACGTTTCGCTTCTGAACACAGAAGCTTCGTCAGACCAAGGGTGTCGGTACGAACAGTGTTCAGGTATAAATGGCATTCTCTTGACCAATCCTGAGTTCACTAAGCTACACAGGGGAGATCCAGATAATTGATCACATCTAATTGCTGTGTTCATCCGTAATTGTTTATTAATTGTTCAGGTCAGCGTATGCCGACACACTGCTTACGTAATCATGTGCGTTTTAGGTGTGATGTTCGTTAATCCTAATCCGCTGCAAAACCGAACGCCAGATTGTTGAGATATCCGCCCCATCCACCTTGTTCACTGCATTCGCCCCAGCCTTTGTTATTTCAACAGCCTCGGCGTGAAGTCCTTCCCTATAAGATTTCACACCCCGTCTTATCACTTTCACGTTATCAAGATCTACGCTGTGTCCAGTGTCTAGCACGTGTTCAGCTAGGGCCGAATCCCGAATCAGTGATTGATATTCACTGGGATTGCGGGGTCGCTTTCCCACTCGTTTCCTGTGTTCGTTTCACCTAGTGCAGCTTTCTCTAGACGTTTGCCCAATGTAAACAGCCGCGCAACCCTTGCAGTTGATTTGTTAGATGCAGTTCGTCGCACAACCTAAAGGAGTCTTATCTTTGAGATGCATTAATACGGAGCGGAGAGTTCTACCTGCCTTATATGTTACTCTAATACCTGCGCTATTTAAGAGTCGACTTATTCCTTCGGAGGCGCTTTTGACACTTATGAATCTCTGTGTCTAACGAGAGGTTATCCACAATGGTGGAACCAAGGTATGTGAACTGATGTATTGATTCAAGCTGGCAGTTTTCAACAGTTATGATGGGAGGTAATACCGTCTATTAACCAAGGACTTTGGTCTTGCTCATGCTGACTGTTAGCCAAAAGTTTTTGCATGCCGACGAAAAACAGTCCATTAGAAACTGAAGGTGCTTTTAAGAGTGAGCAATAAAGGCTGCATTGTCGGCAAACAGCAGGTCACTGATTAGCACATTTCGTGCCTTGGTTTGTGCTCTCAACTGTTCCAGGTTGCAAAACTTGCCATCACTACGCGTGCGTAGGTAAATACCTTCTGTCCTTGTCCTGAAAGCGTGCTTCAGAAGCAAAAAAATGCCGTACAGCGTAGGAGCGAGAATATACCCTTGCTTGACGACTCGGCCAATTTCAAAGGCTTCTGTGCTGAAACCGCTAAAATGTACTGAGCCATTCATGCCTGAGTGGAACGAAATAACGAGATTTAGCAGTCTTGGGGGGCAGCCTATTAAATCAAGCATTTAAGATAAGGCAGAGTCACACCTTGCTGAAGGTCCGTATCAGGTTATTGACAACCTTAGAGCTACGACCATTATGAATAACCGTAAGAGGGTTGTTTCAAGATACCTGCGAGAAATTAAGGAAAACCTTAGTCAGAGATTATGGTTCATGCTCTACCCAAAATCTGCTCAGACACCCAGGTTCTATGGACTTCCGAAAAAAATAAGGCAGGCATCCCCTTAAGGCACATTGTAGACGGCATTGGATCCCCGACACACGAATTGGCTAAGCAGCTTGCTCAGCTTTTGAAACCATTAGTTGGTAACACTAATTCTTTTATTAAGAACTCGTTTGATTTTGTTCGTCGCTTAAGTACCGTAACAATTGGGGAGGATGAGATGATGGTTAGTTTTGACACTACAAGCGCTTTAGAATTAGTGAGGAAATCACTCAACTCCGATATGACCCTGAAGGATCGTACCAACTTGGGTGTACAACAAATCATCAACGGTGTAGCAATTTGTCTAAATATGAACCACTTCTTATTTAATGGACAGCTATACAAGCAAAACGATGGTTAAGCGATGGGCTCACCCATTTCTCCAGTGCTAGCGAATATGTACATGGAGCACTTTGAAGAGATAGCTTTGAGAAACAAAGCGTTAAAACCAAAAATGTGGTGGCGCTATGTCGACGATACATTCGTCATCATAAAGCGAAACAGACTAGAAGCATTTCATAGTTATCTCAATAGTTTGAATCCAAAAATCCAGGTCACAAAGGAAACCGAGTCTACGGAAGGGACACTTCCGTTCTTGGACTGTCTCGCGCAAAAAAACAACGGCAAGATTAGAACAACGGTATATCGTAAGCCTATCGACACGGATGCCATTTTGAGATTCACATCTGCGCACCCCAAAAGGGTATTTCAGTCCATAGCAAAATCGCTATTCTACAAGGTTGACCGCCTCTGCAGCGATGATGCAGATAAGAGACGAGCTAATGAAGAAGTCAGTCGCCGACTTGCAAACCATGGGTACCCCAAGAGCTTAATTAAACGCCAATTGAATCGAGTTAAATATCCGCAACCGAAGACGGACAAGGTTTGGCGAGCTACGGTATCTCTACCGTATGTCAAAAGCGCCTCCGAAGGATTAAGTCGACTCTTGAATAGCGCAGGTATTAGAGTAACATATAAGGCAGGTAGAACTCTCCGCTCCGTATTAATGCATCTCAAAGATAAGACTCCTTTAGGTTGTGCGACAAACTGCATCTACCAAATCAACTGCAAGGGTTGCACGGGTGTTTACATTGGGCAAACGTCTAGAGAACTCTGCACTAGGTTAAACGAACACAGGAAACGAGTGGGAAAGCGACCCCGCAATCCCAGTGAATATCAATCACTGATTCGGGATTCGGCCCTAGCTGAACACGTGCTAGACACTGGACACAGCGTAGATCTTGATAACGTGAAAGGGATAAGACGGGGTGTGAAATCTTATAGGGAAAGACTTCACGCCGAGGCTGTTGAAATAACAAAGGCTGGGGCGAATGCGGTGAACAAGGTGGATGGGGCGGATATCTCAACAATCTGGCGTTCGGTTTTGCAGCGACTTAGGATTAACGAACATCACACTTAATAATCACATGATTACGTAAGCGGTGTGTCGGCATACGCTGACCTGAACAATTATTAAACAATTAGGGATGAACACAGCAATTAGGTGTGATCAATTATCTTGATCAATTATCTTGATCTCCCCTGTGTAGCTTAGTGAACTCAGGATTGGTCAAGAGAATGCCATTTATACCTGAACACTGTTCGTACCGACACCCTTGGTCTGACGAAGCTTCTGTGTTCAGAAGCGAAACGTTACCAAACACTTACTATCTCCGACATCAACTTTAACAACGATCACAAACTAATCAAGAACGAAAGCAAACCCGAAGAATGGAATAAATATTATTAGTTGTTGTATCGTGGTGTTCATATCTCCATCCATTGCACACCACTACCGGTTTCTGGCTTTTTGCCGTCATCAGGTAGAGACTGTAATATGAGGTTCAGTGAGCCTTGAGCCATATTAGTTGTTATTCAGATGAGTTTTCGTAGACGTAATGTTTATTTATAGACTACTCATAATTACCGGGTTGCGTCCGATTTCAACTGAATGACAATACAAATGGATCAATTGACTTGAATCTTGGTCTGATTATTGCTCATCATCAGTGGATATCCATGACTGGATCCGATTTTCAACACGAGCCCGCTTTGATGTTGAGTCGATGTGTTAACCGTTAAGCCAATCCATTAATTAGCTAGGCTGGACTTATCCCACATGAATCGTTGTATCAAATGCTTTGGAAATATAGGGCAAAACACAGTACTGATATGAGAATAACTTCTCCAAATGCAAATTGAACAGCAGTGATCGATTCACTTTGGGTTGGTCGGATCGAGGAGCTTCGTGCCTTTTGGGAACACATCACGAATAACCAATCATTTGGGTGAACTTGTGCAGTTACCGGTTAACCATCTGAATACCGTCTGCTTCCGTTGCTTGTTTAGACGGATTTGCATCTGTTTATTGACGATATATATATATATATATATATATATATATATATATATATATATATATATATATAACGTTCGTTTTCCATTTTTCCATTCCGACCTTACGAGTTCGGCCATAGCGCTGGTCAAGAACGTAATCCTCAGAGGTTATTAGAAATATCTAGAGAACATGCAGTGTAGCGGACGTTATTCAGAAGGTTAACCGGTAACTGCACAAGGTCACCCAACCGATTAATTATTCGTGATGTGTTCCCAAAAGGCACGAAGCTTCTCGATCCGACCAACCCAATGTGAATCGATCACTGCTGTTCAATTTGCATTTGGAGAAGTTATTCTCATATCAGTACTGTGTTTTGCCCTATATTTCCAAAGCATTTGATACAACGATTCATGTGGGATAAGTCCAGCCTAGCTAATTAATGGATTGGCTTAACGGTTAACACATCGACTCAACATCAAAGCGGGCTCGTGTTGAAAATCGGATCCAGTCATGGATATCCACTGATGATGAGCAATAATCAGACCAAGATTCAAGTCAATTGATCCATTTGTATTGTCCTTCAGTTGAAATCGGACGCAACCCGGTAATTATGAGTAGTCTATAAATAAACATTACGTCTACGAAAACTCATCTGAATAACAACTAATATGGCTCAAGGCTCACTGAACCTCATATTACAGTCTCTACCTGATGACGGCAAAAAGCCAGAAACCGGTAGTGGTGTGTAATGGATGGAGATATGAACACCACGATACAACAACTAATAATATTTATTCCATTCTTCAGGTTTGCTTTCGTTCTTGATTAGTTTGTGATCGTTGTTAAAGTTGATGTCGGAGATAGTAAGTGTTTGGTAACGTTTCGCTTCTGAACACAGAAGCTTCGTCAGACCAAGGGTGTCGGTACGAACAGTGTTCAGGTATAAATGGCATTCTCTTGACCAATCCTGAGTTCACTAAGCTACACAGGGGAGATCAAGATAATTTATCAAGATAATTGATCACAACTCCTAATTGCTGTGTTCATCCCTAATTGTTTATTAATTGTTCAGGTCAGCGTATGCCGACACACTGCTTACGTAATCATGTGCGTATTAGGTGTGATGTTCGTTAATCCTAATCCGCTGCAAACCCGAACGCCAGATTGTTGAGATATCCGCCCCATCCACCTTGTTCACCGCATTCGCCCCAGCCTTTGTTATTTCAACAGCCTCGGCGTGAAGTCTTTCCCTATAAGATTTCACACCCCGTCTTCTCACTTTCACGTTATCAAGATCTACGCTGTGTCCAGTGTCTAGCACGTGTTCAGCTAGGGCCGAATCCCGAATCATTGATTGACATTCACTGGGATTGCGGGGTCGCTTTCCCACTCGTTTCCTGTGTTCGTTTAACCTAGTGCAGAGTTCTCTAGACGTTTTCCCAATGTAAACACCCGCGCAACCCTTGCAGTTGATTTGGTAGATGCAGTTCGTCGCACAACCTAAAGGAGTCTTATCTTTGAGATGCATTAATACGGAGCGGAGAGTTCTACCTGCCTTATATGTTACTCTAATACCTGCGCTATTCAAGAGTCGACTTATTCCTTCGGAGGCCCTTTTGACATACGGTAGAGATACCGTAGCTCGCCGAAACCTTTTCTGTCTTCGGTTGCGGATATTTAACTCGGTTCAATTGGCGTTTAATTGAGCTCTTGGGGTACCCATGGTTTGCAAGTCGGCGACTGACTTCTTCATGAGCTCGTCTCTTATCTGCATCATCGCTGCAGAGGCGGTCAACCTTGTAGAATAGCGATTTTGCTATGGACTGAAATACCCTTTTGGGGTGCGCAGATGTGAATCTCAAAATGGCATCCGCGTCGATAGGCTTACGATATACCGTTGTTCTTATCTTGCCGTTGTCTTTTTGCGCGAGACAGTCCAAAAACTTACCAAAAACTTACTATAACCGATTCATTGCAAACTCTATTTTCATGATCATGGGCTCCCGATCGGTCTCGAATATATTCAAATACTCTACAACCGACACTTTGTAGATGTTAGAATGCAAGCGATATTTGTTGACTTACTTACGTTAATTTGGTGAACGTTATGATATTTCACGAAACAGTGTTTACGATGCAAACTCATTCTCACGGTATTTTTAACTATCACACAGAAGAATGAAAAGAATAATTGAAATTCTCTTCACACGTTCTGTGCACCCTATTTTTGAAAAACAATATTAAAATTAAATGAAAAACAATATATTTTTATCTTACAACCTGATCCTCGGCGTAATTGTGTGCAAACATACCAAAATGGTAAATCTGAGGTCAAAATTATTTTTAGGACACAGGAATGTATGAATCTCAGGTAAAAACGTGCTGTAGTTTTGGCCTGAACAGCAACCAATTAGAGTGGAGAGTCCTTTCTTCAAGCAACGATTATATTCAATGTTGTGTTTAAAGAAATGTACAAACGCGGTGTGACAATCAATTTTGGATCAGAAAATGGATTGGAAATGGCTACACGTTGTGTGTTTATTGACTTTTCTGTCGCATATGAGTGAGTTCTTTTAACCGAAATATGTAAATTGACTACATTGGTGACTGACCATTGTTCCAAAAAATAATAAGATGTTACGTACATTCTCCGATTGTAGAAGACTGAGTACGAATCCGTTTGTAGTGAGATATTGCAGGGATTCCTAGCAGCACGATGGATTAATCTTTTTAACAGTTTGGTCCATAAATATTAAGTACTCGTTTATATGATCTCCGTTTATTGGTGATAGAAAACAGATATATTTATGTACAACGTATTTGCGATTTAAGGCTCATTGGATCAAACAATAATGTCTCCATCTGGGAACGTCAAACAGTCAGAAAACCGTTGCTATATGTGAACAATGTTGAGTGCAATCTGTGAGATCAGTTTTTGGTAATTTTTCACTTTTGACCTTTTGAGAGGCCTCGTCAAACCAAGGGTGATATTTAGGAAAAGGAACATGATTAAGTAGCAGTCAACCCTCCATCACTTATTTGACCTTACAGCTAAACAGTCTATATTACGCCTAAGGTGTGTCACGTCTCGTGGGAATGACCAGGATCGGTGATCGATTTGCGTACTATTGTGTATTCACATCAATCCAATACAAGTGAACATGGTCAAGGTCGGTTGACACAGCGGGCCACATGCGGAAAAGTACATAACTAACGCGGCTAAGGTCATACTATTTTTTGAAGAAAAACAAAAATCTAATTAGAATGTATGAGGTTGAGATGCCGATTGGTAGAGCAGCTGCCAACTCATTTCGTTTAAACTCTCGTGTCTGAGGAAACCGCAATTTGACTGACAAAATGATGTTATACAGCGCGTGCTTACTCAATGCTTAAATTTGCAGGAATGAGACCTAAACTCTGCACGAAAACAAGGACAGGCGATAAACGCTTTCCGTATGAGTGCAATGTGCCGCATTTGAAAGATATTTATGATGGTCAAAGTTAACATGTCCATGGTTTTTTGAAGGTAGTCAACAAAGCACGGTCACTGTATTACAACTCCTACCTGGGTCATGTGTACAGAATGGATAATAGTCGTATTCGAAAATATATACTCACACAAAAGTTTTAAAATTACGAATTTTACCTTTGAGCACACCCTAGTTGAAATACGATTACGGTTGCAAAACATATATGAAAGCTATTGACATTGACCTTACGGGTTGCCAGAAACTTGCTCTTAAACGCTCACTTCGCCGAAACTGTACGATGTATCCTCCCAATCTGCGGACTCAGCAGAAACTTCTCTCGGCTGCTGAACGTAGATCACGCTACGACAGTAAACTCGTTTGAAACGCTGTGCGGTGTCTACCCATAGTTGTTTTCGACAGAAGGAGGTTAGCGCAGAAAACAAAACAGCGTAATTCTAAAATTCCAGCATATCACATTGAAATATAGCGCATAACATAACACTGCACAGTAACCACTGTGCTCGGTCTACAAATTTGCTCCTTAATGTGGTGCAGTAGTGAGATTGAAAGCTCCTATCTGAAATACGTTTCTCAGAGCAGGTTGCTATCCGAAAATTTTCGATTTCGGTACACGAGACTACCGCTGAGAGGATGAATAATGTTGCTTAAACATGCGACACGCCTTTGATTAAAAACAAAGTTAAAACATGGTAGCAAGCATCCTAATCAAGACTTACAACTTTGTGTAGGGTAAAGGTTGGTTCACTATGCAAATTTATATATGAATTCCATAACAAAATTGCAATCTCCAATCGTTTCAGGAACCCCAGCGAATGGAAAATTTGTCTTTGCGCCTTCTCTGGTGTACACATACGAAGGATCTCCGGTGTTTCTCCTATGCCAGATGGATGAAAATGTGGAAAAGATAAGGTAAGTGCAGATATATAAATAGAAAGACAATGCTTCGATGTTCATTAGTGGGTGTTCCCAGAGTTTGCACCCGCGTTTTACGGGCATTTTTTAACCAAAGTAGATGACATCATCAAATTAACTTAGTGCGAAACAAAAAGATCTTGAAGCTAACCATAATTATACGACGTTGACCTGCATTTCTGGGCTGCTCGTCATACGATCGTTGCGATTCCTGCGTCGCATGTTGAACAAGCCTCAAAATGGATAGCAGTAGCCAACCGGAAACAAGCGCCTACGGAAGAGGTACAACTACACAGATCATTCATTAAGATCATTCTGAACGTCGACAGCAAACATATCACATATATTAAGCGGACTTGCGTCAGGACAGATTACAGCCGCGTTGGTACAAATTGCAGTACTTAACAACTACAAAAATGAAGAGAAACACATGTACCAAATGGATATCTTATGAGTCATTAGACAATACGAATTGCTTCGTCCAAGTCAAAAGCTAAAGACCTCAACGTGATGCAGATTAACCCTACCAGTATGTAGAACACATCTCAATACTCTACGCACAAAAACTGAGTCCATTCTTCATTGATGATGCGCAGAAAGCTATCAAAAAACGCTTAGCTGTCGAAACCGAAAGATTCTATATTGAATGAGAACAAAACGAATGGAGTCTACAAAATACCATCAAGAAATGACGAAATGCCTTACGTCGGGCAGACTGAAAGAATACTGTGTACGAGACTACACGAGCATCAATTGGAAGTGAGAAAAAACTACCACGTGTCTTTGGTCTCAATGCACGGATATTGCATAGGGTATGAATTCGACTGGAATCAATCTTCAATCCTTGCAACCGGTAGAAGAAGATTCACACTGAAATTTCTCGAAGCATGATTTTAAATGACACAGTCACTGAACAAACGCATGCATTTGGACACGCCATACGGAATAAATGAAATTTCGTTTTTTTCTACATGCGGCATGGTATCGCAACGGTCGTTTGACAAGCAGCTCAGGTATTCAGGAGAACGTGGTATAAAAGTTATAAACAACCAGGCCCTTTATGTTTCGCAGAAGATGTCATCTAGTTTTGTGACGCTACGTCCGCAAACACATTTCACTTAACTAGTACACATTCAGTTTAATGGAATGACCTTATTCACATCCGGTTAGGCAAGGATGTAAGGATTTGGTTAAAGAATTCGAAAGCTGCAATGGAGTATGGGAGAGCAAGAGCTAAATTTTACACAGCGCACACCATTAACTTTAATGTTCTACAACAGCAAAACAGCAACTCATGTTCGATCTGACAGAATACACGCATTTATCTGGACGTAGTACAAGCCACGTTTTACATAAACTGGATAATTACACACTTTCACTCGTCAGGTATCAATAGCATGATCAGGATCCGTTTGCCTTGAATCAATGGACAAAAGAACTTTGAATTCACTATCACAGTCTCGATAAGACTAGTACAGCTCACAGATACAACCCTTGAACATACATATTCTTTTGAACGTGAACAAATTCATTGGCTTGAACAAAACGTTTATAATCAATCGCTTTTTATTGCCAACGTCGCGATATTTTGTCAATTTTAATTCAAATCATAGTACTGTTTTGCTCACGTCCTCCGCACTTACTACACATTAGTTTCGTCCTAAATAAGAGCCTCGAATGCTTGACCAAGAATCAATTTTTGATTCTTTGTTTGAATACCGTAGTCCGAGGTAACAGTGCATTCAATTATAACTTTGATTAGATTCAAATCCTTGCAGCATTCTAAAATCTGCACCAAATGTGTACTTTCAAAATCTTACACCGGATGTACTTTAACCATTTTCAGATTGTATTAAAATTATTCCTCTAATGCCCCATAAAGCTTTGGTCACGAACTAATTTTATATACCTCGAAAGGTTCAAATATCGTGCATCTTATGTTAACCACATGTTGAAGGAATGAATTTGGAACTTCTAATTTTGCATATATGATAAATGCCAATAAAAGAAATATCCACATTCTAAAGCAACGATTAGAGATGAGGAGCTAATTCAAACGCTCATTCATTTAAACACCTTGATTGTTCCGCATTTTTCGACGCTTCAACATTTTCTTCGTTTGAGAAATCGTAATATCTGTCAGTTGTATGTTCAAACTCGAAGGTTTCGGATTTCCTGAATCTAGCATACTATCAGTTATTCCTGAGAAAATGTGAGACAAAGATTCCTAAAGAATACTTCACGCTTTCCATCATCCATACCTCGCCTTTTGAATGTGTTTCGAATTAACTCATATATTTTGGCACTGATAATGCTAAACCGCAAATGCTGAACTCTTTCACAACTGATTTTAGTTCACTAGCTGGTCGACCGTTTTTAATAGCCTCCTGATTGACCACAACGAAATACGCGTTATTATGAATGGGTTTACCCAAGATCGTGTTGTCGCGAGTCACGAAATCTTCAAGCCAATCGTGCCACGTATCCATGCAATTTCATCACGATGAGAAGGCGTTACGTAGAACAACATGCATCAGAATATTCAACACACATTGTGTACTGCTGCCAGTCGCCAAATAACTGTGCCATTGTTTGAGACATTGAGCTCACCGAAGAGCGGGTTGGGAAGAGAGACCGCAAAAGATTGCATCAGGTGATTTCAGGTCAACGGCTGGCAATCATCTTGCCACTTATCACATTTCCATTTTTCTGGTCCGACAATAACCACGTTATCCCCTATGAACATTGCACCACCATTCGTTTCTGAGATCAACCAGTCCCATGCTAATCACGTGCATCCTCACATCCTACAACGCAAGTAAAAGCCTATTGATCAATCGCAAAACACACCACAACATTGTCCTGAAACCTGTCTGTCCTTGTTCTCACTTAGCTGTCATTTTTCAATAGATTTCGTGCCATTAGTTTAGCTGTAAATCCATACCTTGTCAGGATCTATTGACCGACCTTGACATCGATTGCGCTTGACGCGATGTAATTTCGCATGCTTCCAGATGTGTTTTCGCGAGAATCGTTCTCATGTATTCCTTCTGAAACCCGGAATACTACGAGTTCACAATTGTCGTGGTCGGTATTTTCGGTGTTTCCTGCTCTTACGTCAGCCAACGGGTGGTGTTCGGCTTATCATCCGAATGTTTGTGATTAGCATTCATTGTCAATACACTTCCCAACTACACAATATGACCGATTAATCAATCGACGAATCAACATTTTCATCATGAATAATTCCATCAGCATATTTCTACACAATACATGAAACAAATCATTTGCCTTGTTCCACGTTTTTTGATGCATTGATTTTGGGTTTGTTCCAACCAGTTACTCTTGGCAACGCGATAATTTACCAGCACCATGGGTCAGGGGTTATCGATCAAATCGTCTGCCAATCAACGAGCGAGACGCTTTGGGCGCCGAATCTCTAAGATTGTGGTGGTTCTTGGATAAATCTTTCTTGAATACTGGATCGATTGACGGGAACTATGTGTGCGTTTTCAATGCTAAGAACGGGTATGCAGTTTCGGATACAATCAAGGTTGTTACGTTAGGTAAATTCTCTCTTCTACTCTGTTAGATTCAATATAATTCTAAAACAACATTATTATATAAAATCTACTCATGTTTATTAGATCTACCATGAGACAGTCGAAACGGTGAGGCAGACGTTTTGAGGAGCGAGAGCTGCTTTTCTGCGGTGAAAGAAGATTGCGTGACACCAGACATGCGTGGTTCGAACCGATCTAGTGATTACAATATTTTTGAACGAATTTATTCCCCATGATTTGATATAGGTTTATTATAATCTACCTGAATCAATCTTAAATCATTTAAATTCTATTTGACTTTAACTTTAGTTATCCGAAATTTTGTGCCTGACGATAAAAATATCAATGGCTCTATATAAAATATTCGAAATGTATCCTTTATTTTCAATATTTGATATATACGGTTTACTCTTCCAGCCAATGGCTTCCAGTTTCTAGACTTTTGAATCCTCAACATTGAAACTTCCTCGGTTTTATTCTACAAAATTGTAAACCAGATCTTGCAGTTTAAAGCCATCGTTCCATTTTATATGACAACGTGTAGTGTGTAACTGTCCGTTGCAATAGGGATGCTATAATTTCCTACAAAACGATCACGTGATATACTGAAGGCGGTCGGAATTAAAATTTATCCAATCTGTTTATGATCTAGCTTCAGTAACTGACAAGGCGACTCGCTATTTCCTATGAGGTATATAACGATATGGACTTGATCCATTGCATTGTGTCATTGAGGTAGCGAATGATCAGGTCCGAAATCAAGGCCAAAATAAGCAAAAGGGTCTATAAAGCTATAGGGTAATGACTGGTTAGAAAAGCTCAGATGAGTGTGAAAGGAGAAACCTCTATGATAACACATCGGCTAACCACAAAACTTCAAACATTGCGTCGCGAATACAATAACGAATCATATTTTGTGTGAGAACAATTATTTAAATGAAACTCATCTTAAATTGAATGCTAAAACCCAAATAATATGCCGTTAACAGTTGATATGAGCTAGGTGCAAATATAGCCCTAGGTATTCCTGTACCTACAATCCTCTAATATTACGGAGAATGTTAAGGTAAAACTCGCATCCTAAATTGCTTACAATGGTATATTTTTTAACATATGTATCCGGATAATTCAATATTCTCCAGGATTCAAGTATCGTTCACGTGGCCTATAGTTATTAAAATAATGATGCTATGTAATCGTTTTTTTGAAGCTACACCTAAATCACCAACAGAAGTTCGCGTTGAATGTGACACAGATCCTCCACTAGCAAAACTTTTCTGGCGGGCAACATCCAAGGTCACTCGGATTCCTCTAGCGTCCATCGAGATGGTATCAAGCGAAGCGATGCAGCAAGGTCAACCACCGTCGAACCAAGTTGACGATAGTGACACCTCATACATCCATTGGATACGAAAAGAGGCTATAAGCCAGTTGAATGATGGAATATGGAACACCATTCAAAACGTAAGCAGTTTTGATGTGGACTCGATTTTGTCCGACACATCCGAGGTGAACTTCCGCGTGACGCTGAAACTTCAGCGAGACAATGTCTACTACTTTCGATTTTATACGCGATATATGAACAACTATTCCATACCATCATTGGTGGTACCCGTGTTTTGGCGTTCTACCCAATGCACAACGGTGAGGGAACCAGAATCATTTCAACCGCAGTTCATTCACGTATACGGGATCGGTGAAGGGAACTTGATCGTCAGTTGGCAAGTAAGTACAAATCTCAACAAATTTATGTGGCACGCCACAGGAGCAGGTGAATTGTTAAATGCATGTTGAGTTTGATTGAGGATGTAGCTGCTGTTTGTTCACCAGCTAGTTGGAGGAAGTTATTGGCACTTTGTCAAAGATGGAATAGATTGATGATAAGTTTTTGAGGAAAGTGGCAATGACAATTCACTTGCTTATTTTAATAAAATCTCTGTTTTACTTACTAACTGGCAATTAATGGATACCTAACTTTTTACGATGTTTTACTAGGAAAAATACTAGATAAACGCTTTGAAAGCCAACATGGGCGGGACAGTATACGCAGTACTGTCCGAATGAATATAAAAAGGAAGTTGGAACGTAAGTGAACTGGATTTGCTTTGAAGATAATTTGACGGTAGAATTTGCGCTAATGCTAAGCTGCTTAAGTTATAGTAGACTGGTCAGTTCCAAGGTTGTCACGGCCGTGGCGGTTTTGGGGATGAGCTCCCAATTCCGAAAATGCTCCAATGGCCAGCGTCTTATATAGCCTCTGACAACCAAGTTCAGCTCCTGGCCTGCACGCGTGGTCCTGTGTGACCCGGCGAAACTGCTTCAACTGACAGAAGAAAGGGCGAAGGCGGCTAACTGGCGCCTCAAAACCAGCTTGCTTATGGCAGGTGGAGCTTGTTAGTCCAGAAAGGCGGCCGACCTAGGGAAAGGAAAACCCTTATCTTAAACGTCCACTTCCGTGTGGCTACATCCATTCATGGAAAACGCTTCAGTAGTCAACCTCGAGGAAACATCCGGAGCCGGAGTCGCGTTAGGCAGTCCGAAGTTTATTCAACTTCGTCCTACCAGCTCCTGCAACGGCATCGTTGTCCAAACGTATTACACTGCTCGTTTGGTTCCAGTGGTGCCGTGGATATGGAGCACTTGCTGCATGGGCAACAGCTAGTTCTCCATATTGAACTGCCCTGGCGTACATCACAATGCACCAATGTAGAGGACACACCCTTCTGCTGATACGTAAGATAACACGGAAAGTAGGAGATACCGGTTAAAAGCTATGGCTCGAATGGCGTAAAGCTAAGCGCCTAAGGCTGCTTCCGACGGTATGAGAGACTTTCATGTATCATTAGACGTCTACCGCATGCATCAAGCTGGGCAGCCCCCAGTCAATAAGGTGACGTCTCACCACGGTCTGCTATCCTCATTAGGTGCATGGGGATTAGGAATCAACTGACAAGGAGACTGTATTTTTCCGCACCAGCGAATCGAAATATCAAACAACAAATGTCAGTTCTGAAACTTGGAACCTGGAACGTCCGGTCCATGCTTCCAGGATTTCATGACGACGTCTCGAATATCAGAGGCGTTAGAAAATCCGCCGTGATTAAAAATGAGCTAAAGAGGCTGAATGTCGACGTGGCTGCCCTACAAGAGACTTGATTACCAGACACTGGTAAGCTAACAGAAAGAGATTACACATTCTTCTGGAAAGGAAGAGGTTTCGATGAGCCTCGACTGTACGGAGTTGGGTTTGCCGTGCAAAACGACATAATAAAATCAACAGAACCGAGCAGCAGCGGGAGCGAAAGGATTTGGACTTTAAATCAGAGGTGCATTACTGGTACCATTACGTTGGTCAACGTTTGTGAACCGAGGCTCTCTGCGAAGCCTGCTGAAAAAGACGCTTTCTGTCATAACTTCACAGCCGTCCTGGAAAACGTGCCACAGTAAAACTGTGTAGTGGTATTGGGTGATTTTAATGCCAGAGTTGGTGCAGATTACGAGTCTTAGCAGAACTGTCTCGGAAGCTTCGGTGTAGATAAAACCAATGAAAATGGGCAACGCCTTTTAGAATTGTGCACACAGTTCAATATTTGTGTCAGTTAAACTTTCTTTCAAACTAAACCACAGCATAAAGTCTCTTGAGAACATCCTCGCTCTATGCATTGGCATCAGCTTGATCTTATTTTTGTTGAGCGAACTAATATAGGAAGCGTTCTCCTCACCACATCATATCAAAGCGCAGACTGTGACACTGATCATTCTCTGGTCTGTGCAAAACTGAAGCTTCCCTACACGAGATTTTACCGCACCAAATTGTCTGCTAAGCCTAGGATAGACGTCACTCGCATGCGCCAACATAATCTAACTGCAAGATTCGCAAAAGCCTTCACAAACGAGTTCAACAAGACAACCTCACTTGAATCTGCTTCAGAAAACTGGGAATTGATAAAAATCTGCGTATGCCGAGTCGCACTTTCCACTCTTTCCAATCATTCAACACAACAGATGGAAAGATGGGTAGAGCACTTCTCCTCTCTCTACTCTAGGGACAGTACGGTTCTACCGCATGCACTTGAAAATGTCGAACGGTTACCGACCATTAAATATCTAGATAGCCCTCCTACTCTTGATGAGCACAATAAAGCAGTCGACCGCTTACTGAATGGGAAGGCCCCTGGTGGCGACAGAATTCCACCTTAGCTCATCAAATGCTGTAGAGCAGCATTATTACAGCCTCTTCACCATTTGCTTCTTCAGTGCCTGCAGAAGGGGTGTCCCACAAGAGATGCGATACACAAAGATCATCACGCTATTCAAGAATAAGGGTGACAGAGGTGACTGCAACAATTACAGAGGAATCTCCCTTCTGAATGTTTTAGGCAAATTGTTTGCTAAAGTCTTACAGATCCGGCTGCAAATTTTAGCTGATAGAATTTACTTCGAATCTCAATGTTGCTTCCGCGAGGGAAGATCAACCGTTGACATGATCTTCTCCCTGAGACAACTTCAAGAAAAGTGTCGGTAACAGCGTATGCCATTATACGCTGTTTTTATTGATTTAACTAAGGCATTCGACTACGTCAACAGGGAGGGTCTTTTTAAAAAGCTTGATCTGATGGGCTGTCCACCGAGGCTGCTCCGACTCGTTATTTCGTTCCATTCAGGCATGAAAGGCTCAGTCCATTTAAACGGCTGCAGTTCAGAAGCATTCCAAATTCGCCGAGGCTTCAAACAACGGTGAGTTCTTGCTCCAACGCTTTTCAGCATTTTCTTTGATCTGCTTCTGAAGCACGCATTAAGGATGAGGACGGAAGGCATTTACATACGCACGCGAAGTGATGGTAAGCTTTTCAACCTGAACCGGTTGAGAGCAGAAACCAAAGCACAGGATGTGCCATTCCGTGACCTGTTGTTTACCGACAATGCAGCCTTTATTGCTCACTCCCAAGAGAACCTACAGTCGCTAATGGACTGTTTTTCTTCGGCATGCAAAGCCTTTGGTCTAACAATCAGCATGAGAAAGACCAAAGTCGTTGGTCAAGGGACTGTATCGATACAAATCATCACTGTTAAAAACTGTCAGTTCGAACCAGTACATCATTTCACATATCTTGGTTCAACCATTGCGGATAACCTCTCGCTAGACACGGATATTGATAAGCGGATTGCCGGAGCAGTTGTCATTCTGTCCCGATTGAACTCTCGTGTTTGACTGTGGAGACAAAGATAATGGTATACAGCAAGTGCGTACAAAAGGCTTTACTATACGGCAGCGAAAACTGGACCACTCACGCAAGACACGAACGGATGCTGAATGCGTTCCATCTACGAAGCATCCGTCGTATCTTGAACATATCGTGGATGGACAGAGTGACTAACGCTGAAGTGCATTCAAAAGTTGGTCTACAGAGCATGTTCACCCTATTACGTCAGCTCTGCTAGTGGTGGCTTGGTCATGTCTATAGGAAGAAAAATGTTCGTATTCCGAAATATCTACTATATAGTGAGTTGCAATTAGGGAGTCGACCACTGGGCAGATCGCACTTGCGGTACAAAGATGTTTGCAAAAGAGATATGAGAGCTCTTGACATTGAACCCGCAAGCTGGGAAGAACTTGCTTCTGACCGCTCACTTTTAAAGCATTGTGTAAAACGTCGTCTGCAAGCCGGCGAGTAGCAAATACAGCTCTGGGCTGCTGAACGCAGATCACGCCACCGGCGTGCAACTGATGCAATACAACAGAGTTCTTACTATCGTTGCAAGCCGTGTGGGAGAGATTGTTCCTCCCGATTCGGACTGTTTAGTTATTCAAAAAGCTGCAAAACATGAAATTCATGCGATGTGATGTACATCCATGGTCGACATCGACCGACGGAGGCCAACATTAGTAGACTGACCACTACAATAATGTCCGCAAGAATGTTGGAGAAAGGGCAAAGGAAATGAAAGATTCATCGCGGGAGCCAAAAGGTGCACGATAGTAGTGTGGAAGCAATCACGGAATACGAATCTTATGGAAGTGTGTATCAAGGTCAATTGTTAGATACAGTTAAACGATGATGTTACACAGCCGTTTTACAAGAAGTCTGGTCAGAAGAGACTTCTGATAAGGAATTGACATTTGAACGGGACAAGCAGTGTCAGGTTGTTACAGGCTGGAACATTGTCTTTCAGCAACCAGTCACTTCGAAGTCAGCCAAGGCACTTGAACTGCATTGGTCGAATGTCGGTGGTGACCAGTTTAGGATAAACGAAAAACCGATCAGGACTTAGCCGAGTCACTTCTCCATGTAGTGAACGAGATGCCGGAGGCAAATCACACGGATGAAACGTGTTGCTAGCGGAAATCCCCCGTCTCATATGGTCTTAGTACAAACCCGGTAAGAGCACATGTGGGCACATCTGTAGGCTTGGCAATGAAGAACCGAAAGCTCCTAAAACATAGTCCGTGGTAAAAGGTTTCTGCACTTCCAGGGTTGATGGCAAACAGCCCTGCCTGGAGAAAGCTGAGTAACGTGTAGTCGGGCAGGTAAGGACCTTGTCTGATAAGTTTCTTGTTGGGCGGTTTGCTCATGGTTGGGCCACCGGGTAGGATGGCGACAAGCGTCGGTTATTCGTGGGAGGCGCGTGCCACGGTTTACACAACGGGAGGTGCATGTGTACCTTAGAAGTACGAAGAAAAAACTCTCTGGTGCATGAGTTTAAGGCCACTACTGATTTATAGTGATGAGGTACGGAAAACATGCACGGGAAGTTAACAAGTGATAACAACACTTTATAAAGGTACCACATATTCGACGAAACTTACGGGTTGCCGTTTTGCTCGCCTAGCTGTTGTAGTGACAGGCGTTGAGAAAGTATAGAGTAAGGTATTGGTTACTACCGGTGGTGCTGTGTTTGGAACTGGCGGATTAGCTGAGTGAACGGAATTGTCCATGAACGCCGGTTTGACTCTGTCAATTGAGACCGTGTCGTGTCTACCGGCGTGGTCAATCACAACTGTTTTGAGACCGCTAAATTATCTTAAATGGTCCAGTATAAGGAGGGTGAAGAGGTTGCTTCACCATGTCGTTTCGGATAAAAACATACTAGGAATGTGCCAACTCCTTCCGCATATGGGATTGTTTGGCTTGAAGTCGCAGAGGTGGTGAGTGGAAACGAATCATATAGTGTCGCAACCGCGCCACGTAATCTCCATAGGCAAATGGTGATTGCCTAGCCAAGGAGACCTATTCACCAGGTAATGCAATGAATCGACCGTATGTTAACTCGGCAGCAGTGGCTTACAAATGGGTTTTAAAGGTTGACATTAAACCTGGGAGGACAATTGGTTGGACTTCGGTCCAGTTAGTAGCTCCGTGTGCCATTAACGCGGCTTTGAGTTGCCTGTGTAATCTTCCCACCATAATATTCGCAGCAGAATGGTAAGCAGTAGTTCGATGATTTTGGCAACCAAGGCTAGCCAGCAATTTATTGAAAACGCCATCGAAAAAAGAACCTCGGTCTGATGTAAGGTTACTCGGACAACCGAACTGTGCTACACAACGTTCGAAGAAGGCATTCGCAACTCTCTCGGAAGATCAGTTTAGTAGTGGAAAGGCCTCGGGCCACCTGGTTAAACGGTCTATGTAGGTGAGGGTGTAAAGCCACTTGAAGGTGGTAACGGGCCAACGCGGTCTGCTACTCGAGGTGGCTACTCGAGTGTCGGCGGGATGAGGGGCGTGATCGTGACTTATAGTTGAGTGTGAGGTTTCCAACCTCATTGCGTGAAGCTGCAACATCAGCCAGCAGATCCGCATTTCTTACTTCCGCATTATTACTTTGTGTGCGTGATTATCCTGCGGTTACCGGGTATCTTGATAGGGACGGATACATTCAGCGATGTTGACCGCCATTTCCGCAAGCTCTGATGCCAGCGTGGTTTTTTCAGCAACCAAGATGGGTTGTACGCATTCAGCTGAACGCTGGAGCCATAGTTCCATTACTAACGACTCGTGCATTTGCGATGATCCGAGCAGGCGGCGCATCTCCATTAGTAATGTAGATGGCTTTTTTGTTGGCAATTTCTAAGTTTCAGAACAGCTGCTGTAGCCTAGATCGTTTAGATGGAACCGTGCGGGAAATAACGGCCTGTTTGACGATACGGTAGCGGTCACCTATTGGTGCAACTATGAATGCGTCGAGTACATGTAACAACACATCCGCGGGGAGTTTCTGCGTTAAATGTGAAAACATGGCGGAGTCATCTATTATATATTTAGAAATAAATTCAGTTTATAAAAAATGAAACCCATACTCAGGGTCCTGTAGGATAAAGCTGGGTATTGTAATGACAGTCGAAGCCAAAGGTCCAAAAGCAACAAGGTTTACAATAATTATGGGAGTCTAAAAATTGAAATGTAATTGTATAAAACTAGTTAAAGTAATTAGTTTAAGCTATATATAAGTATTCAATGAACGAATAATTTAATGAAAATTTGTCTTATCACGTTTTAAAGTCATGCAAGATAGTGGAGTGCGCAACGGTAGAAGGTAAATTGTTTCAAATGAAGCAGACACGGACTAAAAAAATGCCTTCTAAAGTTCCTGCGGAAATGGAGTACCACCAGCACATATAAGTGTGTCCGATAATTTATCTGTAAGTGACGGTTTGCGGTTTGAAATATTTTGTAAAGTATGATAAGGCATCATCTAAATCGTTGATAGGGAAATTTGAACAGAGCTATCCTTTCTTTGTAAGGCTTGATTCGGATGCTGATAACTAGTTTGGTTGAACGGTGATAGATTCGCTGCATAAGGTCAGCATTCTTCTTCAGCCACGGAAACAATGACTGCACACCTTGTTCCATGAGGGGTCCTAAGTATGTTTTGATGATACTTGGGAATAATGTGCGCGAAAATTTCCCAAATACCCGTTTGATTATATTACGGACACGAGATGCTATTTAAAACCAGTGTTACTTTGAAGCGATATTTTTAAACGGAAGCATCTCCTGACACTTAGATCTTTTTTTACTGCAATATTCATGGAAATGCTAACCTACATGGTATGTGAATTCTACTTCATTCCCCACGTTCATGATACTGCATTTGTCAAATGATAAACAGCATTTTGTTGTTCAACGACCAACTGTGAATCGTATTAAGATATTTTTGTAGTACCAGACGGTAAATATCCGCATAGAATTTTGTCACACTAATCAGTTTGTTTATTCTTCAAGTGACATTAAAGTGATATTTTGAATCACTTTCAGCATCAGGTAATCAAAAATGTTGCGTACGAGATGCAAGGATATCAGGTGAATGTGACATGTGAGGACTGTCAAGATCATCGTCTCCTGGGAAGCTTCTCCACGAAACAGCCGACGATCATATTGGGTAACATCAATGGACTCGTAAACCTGGAAGGTGAACATTTCAACGCACCAATTGAGACTTTTCGTCGGTATTCAGTACGTTCGAAATCACACAATTCGTTCATAATGTATAATGCATAACATTCACCGAATGTTTCAAGTTTGAGTAAAACTCAGCAAGGAAACATTTCAGGACGAGTATAGGAAATTCAAGTTTGTAGAACATAAGAAGTAACTAATTACGAGCTCAAATCTGTAGAGTATTGTGTCTATAACAACATTTGTACTTAGGTTGTTTCTCGTCGCTTGGAATCATCGATAACGTAAATTTCGTTCGGAATCTGCGTTATTTCTGGTTTTGCAGGAAGATAATGGCTGATACGTTCACCAAGTCTGCTAGCTTTTTTTGATGTTCGTTTGTTTTACTACATGTAATTACTGGAAAAACTAGACGTTGGAACCAGTTATCTCCATGAAAAATCTAGGTGGGTAAACTTCATTGTTTTACAAGGCTCACAACAAAAATTTAAATCTGGGCGAAAGGTTAAAATTGGTCATAGAATATGGTGGAGGATAAAATATCCGCAATCGTGTGCATACGTGTCACTCATATTCCGCGACCGGTTTCGTGCTGTTTGCACTCATCAGTTAGGGACAGTATGATCAGGATACGCTTGTGATTGAAACATTAGAAGAATGGTAAACAAGTTGCGCTTGTATGCCACTGTTGGATAAGGTTGGTTCTACCAGGCTGTTCAATCACATGAGCCCACACTCATGTAGACAGTGTTTGCACACAGGTTCCCTAAGAAAAATGCTCATCTCCATGCATTTTCACCACACACACACCGCACTACCGGTTTCGTGCCGTTTGCACTCATCAGGTAGGGACAGTAGAATCAAGAAACGCAAGAGCTTGAAAGATTGGAGAATCGTTAAAAGTGGTTTGAAGTTGTTATCTACATTTGGGTAATGCTTAGTATGAATCACGAAATATGTTCCTATACTTGAAAGTATCGAGTTGTTTTTTTAAAATAGTCAAATGTGTCATATAATATCACGTGAGTTAGTAAATTGTTCCTCAATTGTAGTGCGAATAGGCAAGATTCGTATTTGCGGCAGTTTAACCTACCCTGTCTATGATAGATTTTAAGCAGGTGACCGCGAAATTGTGTTATGTAAGACGTGCAACAAATGTCTCTAAGCATGAGTTGTCTGAGTAAGTACTGGCAAGTGACAAGTAGTGAACCTCCTTGTAGCTGATACCGGATTTAGCATTTTGATACGAATTTTGGCATTGATGATTAGAAAGCGCGCAGATGCCGTTTGACATTACTGGAAGGCTACAAAATGACCAATGCGAGGTAGGACGAAATGGGAGGTTATAGTATAGGAATCGTAGAATTAGATTTCGATTGAATTTTGGAGAGAGGAGTTTCCTAACTTTACCGGTACACATCCTTTAAAATTTACCGTGAGATTTTCCCATCATAATGATTCTAAAACATGACACCATAAACAAGTCTTCGATTATCTGGTTAATTCTTTATAAAAAAAAACAAAAATGAATAAGAATTTCCATATTTTCCAAGAAATGCCCTTCATCAGATCAAAGTATTTTTGTTTCGGTATTTAACACCATGCTAAACAATGCATGCGTCAGTAAATTAATAAATGGATCTGATCATCATCGAATGTTAAACAATAATCATGCAATGTTACGTGTTATGGCTCAACACGTTTCGGCCGATATTGATGTAGACCAAGACAATGACAGACATTAGATCTGTTTGAAGATTTTAATTGCAACCGCCTCGCATTCACCAAAGTTGGTCGAACAAAACTTTCCTGACAGGTTGTGTGGAACCGTGGAAGCTACTGAGAGCGTTGCCGCAGGTTTCATTCGATAACCCATGTAAATCAGCCAGGACAGAATAAAACTATTTACCTTTTAGAACAATCTTATCAAAAATAACTTTCGTTTTTTTCTTAAGCAAATAATTGTGCACTAACAAAAAGACTAAGTATATTTTATACCAATCTATGTCACTGTAGGATAACGCTAGTACTACAAAACTGTTCAATAACGTGTCCAGACAGACGTTTAATGTTTAATCACAACAGCGTATAATGGCATACTCTGTTCCCGGCACTTTTCTTGAAGTGGTCTCAGGGAGAAGATATTATCAACGTTGATCTTCCCCTGTGGAAGCCACATTCAGTTTTGTAGTTCATTCTATCAGCTAAAAATTATATCCGGATCTGTAAGACTTTAGCAAACAGTTAGCCTACAACATTCAGAAGGTAAATTCCTCTGTAATTGTTGCAGTCGTCTTTATCACCTTTATACTTAAATAGCGTGAAGATCTTTGTGTCTCGCATCTCGTGTGACACAGACTCCTCCTGCCAGCACTGAGAAGCTAAATTTTCATGGGATCAATTTCATGTCAATGCTAGACGGAATGTGTTTCTAAAAGACCTAATGCTGTGGTTTCGTTTGAAACAAAGTGTTATTGACACAAAGACTGAACGGTGTGCACATTTTAAAAAAGCTTTGATCATTTTCTTTGGTTTTACCTACACCGAACTTTCCGAGAAGACACGTAATCTGCAATAACGCTGGCATTGAAATCATCAAATACAACTACACAGATTCTTTAGGCACGATTTTGTTAATCACGGCTGATTGATTATCTTACGCCTCTGATAATCGAGAATTCGTTTTGAAATCTCGAAAGCTTGAACCGGAGGTTCTAGATTCCCAGTTTCACAACTGACCTTTGTTGTTTCGTATTTTTTTCGCTGGTCTGCTTGTCGTTTGATTCCTAATTCGCATGCACCGAATGAGGATAAAAGACCGTAGCAAGACGGCACCTTATATACTGGGGGCTGCCCATCTTACGTCAGACGTCCAATGAGATCTGAAAATCTGTCCCATCGTCGGAAGAAGCACCAAGCTCTGGGCTTTACGTCAGTCGATCTAAAGATATTAACCGGTAACTGCTGCTACCGGTGTTATCATCCAAATCATCGAAATTGAGCGTCCTCTCATTTGGTCCGTTGAGATTTACGCCAGGTCATTTTAATTTGGAGAACTAGCTATTGCACGTTGAACAAATGCTCCCTCTTCACGGTATCACCTGACCCAAAGGAAGGGCTAGCCTGGAATGTTTGTACAACGATGCCGTCGCAGGACTTGGCTGCAAGAAGTTAAATGACACCTCGGACTGCCGAACGAGAACCTTGCTTGGAGTTTTTCCTCCAGGTTGACTCCTAAAGCCATTTTCATTATTAGATATAGCCAAAAGGCAGATGAGGTTATAGGTAAGGGTTTTTCTTCCAATAGGTGGACCGCCTTAACGGACTTACATGCTCCACCTGCCCGAAGCAAGCTGGTTTCGAAGCGCCAGTCAACCGCCTACACCACGTCTCCTGTCAGTAATAGCAGTTATGTCGGGTCACAAAACAATCACGCGTGCAGGCCATGAGGTGGACTTGGTTTAGACCGTTTTGGTTGTGACAACCTTTTAATCACAGGTTATATGTATGAAAGTATAATAAATTTGAGTATCAAGTTCGATTTAGGTTGTACATGATGATTAGTATAACGCAATTACGCATATGTTGTTGGGGCAACTTATGTTAGTGGAACTTGTAAGTTCAAGAAACGTTTTACAAAAGAGGGTGTTTCTCTCGGTATCACCGTGAAGCTTAGTTGTGGACGTGTGTTAACACATGAAAACTCTGCAAGAAATCTTACGAAATCGTCCACAATCTGCTTCACGCTGGAATGTTACATTTTATTATGATGTGGTGGTTCCAGATAAAACACTCAGACTAATTAAAAATTTCCACTATCGTTACTGTGTAATCGCCCTCATTAGATGATAAGTTTTTGAGCACGTGCTTGATTATGGGACTCGTTGACTTTGAGAATCGAGAAAGGCCCGTCATAATGTTTCATTTTGCTCCAATATTTCAACCGTTTTCAAACCATTCAGGCAGGTGATGCGTAAAGCGTTCAAGTGTTTCATGTAGCCTAGTATGCGCATACCACTTGTTTTCCGATCGATTAAGGCTGTAGAATTTTACAGCTCCAGATTAAAGGCCTCTGCATTTGTGTGAAATAAATAAGCAGCATTATTGACCATTGCATACAAGAATTTTGTGGGTTGAACGTGAAATCTAACAAATATTTACCAACTGATTGGCTGTTGAATTGGCTGTGAATTTTATAACAATGTTAGATGAGGACGTAAATTTGAGTAGTGACAAGGTGATACTGCATTGACTGTTTTAAAACAGTGAGATTATATTTTGAGAACAGCCTGTAGGACAGTGAATTATGAGAGTCGTTTGTGGACACAAGATTGAAAACAGCTCAAGATTGCGAAATCAGATAAATAGATAAATGGAAAAACGATGTTGTAGCTGCCACAGGGTCTGCCTAGCGTTAATGATCGGCTAGATTATAAAAGCGACCGATTCGTGCGTCGTTTGTAGGTATAATCCCCGCTTAATAGACTGTAGGTGCAATCGGTGTCCTTCAAATTGGAATGAATTACTATGCTTCAACATTTTGCTGTCAGAAGCTGGTTTTACCTGCTTCTATTGCACGTGCGACAGCTCTTGCTGGTCGTTTACCGAAACGGTGGCCCACATAAAGGTCAATTTTCTACGTTCAACTTTTCAACAATACCAACCAATAACAACATTTTCCCTACGTATCGCATGCAATTATAAACAATATTCCAACCGAAATTTGACAGCTGATATAATGATGTAATTCAACATTGATACGCCTTTACCCCTATACCTCAACCTCAGCGTTAAATAAACATACATCACTAGTTCCCACGAAAATGCCGACAATCAAAAATGACCAAGTTTTAATCGTGTGAGAATCGAATTATAATTTTGAATGACTTTGCTAAACCACAAAAAATGCAGATTGTGTTTTACCCACATACTTTTCACAAAATTCTCATATTCATAGTTGATTTCATTTTAATGCAATTTAATCCAAGGTCGTACTCACGAAATTACCACTGGGTACACCGAGCCAATATTATGCAACCACTGGATATTCCGGGGAAGGAACACCCAATGTAAAATTGTATTCTCCTGACGTTACGAGATATGCTTCAAATACCGCCATTATTAGTTGGAACCTGGTGAGCGAGGACATTCTGCAGCAAAGATCGAACGGATATTTCATAGGATACCGCGTTCATTGGTGTCGAGCTCAAATGCTGAATTCCCTATGTCTAGAAGGCACTTCGCACTACCAGGTGAGAATAATAAATTTCTCCGAGGGCACTATAAGGCAGCCTAAGGAAATTTAATGATTTCCCCAGCGGCTGACTAATGCTTAGACGAAGCGTACTGAAAACATTTTTGCTGAAATCTCTGTTGTCATTTACTCATAATTGTAAACCACTGTTGGATATAGTGGGCACGAACAATTTGTTCAATACACTGTGCCCACAAACATGCAGATTTGGTGGTACCATGGTCTTAAACAAACACACTAATATGCCTGCATTTCCATCATACACACACACCGTGCTTTTTGCATTCATCAGAAAGGGACAGTGCGATCATGATTCGCCTGCCTTGAATCAGTTAGGAAATGGTGAAGTGAGCTAAAACAAATGAAGCCACTGCTGGAGCAGAATGATACGGCCAACCTGTTCAATTATATTTGCCCCCATATATATATATATATATCTTGAATAAACTGATGGACACAAATACCATACCGGAATTGCAAGTATGTCTGTCAGGTAAGGAGTGTAATTTACACTCCATAGCTGGTGAGTGCAAAGAGAACTTTGACGGTCTTGCGGAGTGTGTGCCATGGCAATTCATGCAAATGTGTTTTTTGTTTATTGAGTTAGGTTTACACCCTATCTACATGATTGTGGGCACATGTAATTGAAAAGGCTGGTCGTGCCAACCATATCCAACGGTGGTAAATAAGCGCGACTTCTTTACAATTCTTCTACTGTTTCAAGCGCAGGCGGATCCTGAGCTTTCTGTCCGTACCTAATGGGTGCACACAGCACGAAACCGGTCGTGTTTGTGTGTGATGGAAATGCATGCAAGAGGACATTTCTTGTGGCTTTAACCCATCTACATATCTATATCATCAAATGTTATTAAACAGCTTGTTTGTACCTAGCTTATTCAAAAGTGACTTCTAAGTTCATTCCTTTTTTAAACACAAAATCTTTTTCAAGGTTTCATTGAACCGGATACAAAAGTTTTGAATTGCTATACCCTTTGTAACGTGTGGAACAAATTTGGTTTTTTAACAGTAACATCTTTATACATCGTGCAATGTATGGGAAAATCCTCAAAATTATTAATGTGAAGCGCGGTCAATTCATACATAAATACAGCAGTCGACTATACGTCTGGAGCTTGATTTACATTATTCGAAAAGAGACCACGGTAATCAAAAGACTTACTCACAAGTCAAATGACCCCGCTACAGGATTTCGGAAACTGATATTTGAACATCGACCACCTCAGATAGCATTGAGTTTACATCTTCATAGGCTCTTATTTGAATTTCTGTATGGAATTTCGAACAATTTTGCTTTTACAACTGTAAATGTTTTTTTCTAAAATCACAGGATTTTATCGTTCGAAATATACCGGAAAAATATAAGTTTTCGTTGCGGCGACAATCCGCAAGTTCAAACGCAATGGAGCAAATCCGTTACAATGGAACGCTAGTTACTGAAGGTAACCGAATTCACGGAACGTTGGTGGAACTAGAAGCGGACAGCATTATCCGAGCGAGAGTCTGCGTTTTGAACATGAGAAAAGAAGGCGAATTCAGGCATGTTGAATATATATATATATATATATATATATATATATGCGTGTGTGTGTGATTGAGTGTCCTTCTCTGCAGTGAGATTGCATCGCATGACATCTTGTTATGTAATATGCTCTGTTTCTAAGTCAGATTACCTACAAGCAAAGACTGTGTTTTGGGAGTAGTATATGGCCCACTGTCTGCACAGGAATCTCACAATCTGCGTCTACTAGACAGAAATAGCATGGTTACTTCCAAATTCACTTGCAGATAATTTATTATGGGTAACTTCAAATTACCGAATGTGCAGAGAAGTACAATTTACACAGAACACTCCCTCGAAGTCGCATTCATTGGGTTGTTGGACGCTATTCTTTTTTATAACTACATTGCATGCAATACCCGATACAGCGGAACCGATGAACATTTTCTCGTGGTTCTCGTTGACAAGCTATGAGCACGACATTGATGACGTTGCTTACGAAGGTCCAACTGGTGTGAGTGTTCAAGGAGTCAACCAGTTTGACTATCTGTTTGAAGCTGTAAGATAAAATGATGCCCGGAAACCAGCAACGTACTCGCGTTTTGGGTATGAATATTATCAAATCTCTAGAATTCAATCGATGTGATCTCCAAATGTATTATCAGAAAATTAACAAAAAAACCCAAATTTAAACTACGAAAATGAACTCGTAAGTGGTTAAATGCACGAAACGTTGCTTGACGTCACCATCGGCTCAACACATTATCATACACCTGGCTAACGTTTCGTTAACTACTAAAAAAGTGCAAGAGATTTTCAGCCAAGACACGTTGGAATTAAAAAAAAGAGATATCACGCTTGACGAATCTCATCCCCATTATAATTTATAAAGTGGTTGACGAGCTGAGCTCATCAAATGTTTTAGAACAGCATTATGGCAACCTCTTCACCATTTGCTTTGTCAGTGCTGGCAGGAGGAGTTTGTACCACAAGAGATGCGAGACGCAAAGATCATTAAGCTATTTGAGAAAAATGGTGAGAGAAGCGAATGCAACAATATAGAATCCTTCGAAATTTTCCGAATCGGCAAATGAAAATGTGTTCTTGCTCCAACGCTGTTCGGCATTTTATTTGCTCTGCTTATGGAGCACGCTTGTGTCAAGAACTTCAGGCATTTACCTATGCACGAGAACTGATAGCAAGTTTATCAACCTGACACGGTTGTGAGCACAAACTAATGCACTTATTGTACTAAATTGTGAACTGAAGTATGCCGTAAATGCAGCCTTTATTGTTGACCCCAAGAACACATACAGTCGCTAATGAACTGTTTATCTTCGGAATGCAAATGATTTGATCAAACAATCAGCATGACCACATCCAATGTTCTTAGTCAAGTGATATTATCGCCTCCAATCATCAATGTTGGAAACTGTCAGCTAAAATAAGTACATAATTTCACAAAACTTCGTTCATTAGTTGCAGATGATCTCTAGCTAGTCACGGAGAATAATAAGCAGATTAGCAAAGCACCTGTCATTTTATCTTGATTGAAATCTCGTCTTTGGCGTAACAGAAAGTTGATTGTAAAGACAAAAATAATGGTATAATTCGGGTGGGTACTAAATTTTTTTAGTATATGTCAGTCAAATCTGGAACACCCACGCAAGACACGAACGGAAACTGAATGCTTTTCATCTACGAAACATCATTGTTATCTTGAACATATCGTTGATTGACAAATCGACTAATGTTAAAGCGAGTTCAATAGCTGGTCTGCAGAGCATGTCCACCCTTTCACTATACGCCTGCGGTGGCGTGGCCACGTCTACAGAAGGGACAATGGTTATATTCAGAAAGATCTGATCTACGGTGAGTTGCAATCAGGAACTCGACTATTAGGCAGACCGCATTTGAGGTAAAGACGTTTGTAAAAGATGTATGATATATATAAAATGGTATTAACCCCACGAGTTGGGATGAACTTGGTCTCGATCGCTCACATTGAGAGCATTATGTAATGCGTCGTCTGAAAGCTGAGGAGGAGCAGATACAGATCTTGTCTGCTTACCGCAAATAACTCCGCTGGCGTGCAACTGACGCCAAACGACCTAGTTCTGCCTATCGTTGTGAGCGCTGTGGGAGAGATTGTTCCTCACGAAACGGGCTGTTTAGTCATTCCAAAAGCAGTAGAACATGAACATTCATGCGGTTGTTTTGTACATCCATGCTCGACATCGACAAAAGGAGGCCAACACCAACATATGATCCAAACAGCGTACGCGGCGCTGTCGTTGTTGGTTAAACATTTTGCGTAAACCAACTTTAAAAAGAAGGTTAAACACAGTGGTCCCCGTTAAATGTACGGGACTCGAAATTGAATCTCTTTTGAGCTCATCTGCAGCGCATATCCTCCGCTTAGTATAGGATTCGAACCAACGATCATCGCCATTGTTGTCTCACGCCTTGCTGCCTGGTCCACCCTCCAACGTTTGACTAATCGCAATAAACTATTCCAGAGTCATTATCCGAATGGCAAATTCAAGTAGTGCAATCTGCTTGAACAGTCAAAAAGGAGACAGCAACACTGTTTGGTCGTCCAGCGGATCATCTCCTTGTCAGGTCTTCCCATCCTTCTCGGCTGATCGCGCATATGACGCTACTCAGATGCGCCAGTCTGGAGAAATATGAAGGCTTGAACGGTGGACGGTAGCTCAGGCCGCATGGCGTGTAACTACACTGGGGATGGTCCTGGATTCGAATCCGACCCGAGAGAAGCAATGCACTGCTGATGAGCTCAAATAAGAGCAAAACTGGTTGCCAGTGATTCCAATTTGAACCACTGTGATCGAATTTATGAACATTTCGACGGACTTTGTACTAATAACATAAAAAACATACTCTCCACAACCCTGAATTTTATTTGAGCACATTGTTTAACGCGGCGACTTCATATATTTATTTTTTTCATATGTTAGTGATCAAATTACCTTCGGAACGGTCACGCCAATTCCTGGAATTGTGATTGGCTCGGTGACGCATACATCTGTTCTTGTTAGATGGAATCGAGTCGCCGAGGTTACATATTGCATGATCAGAGGAAAGAAAGGTTAGTCTAAGCGTATTTTTTATTTTATTTTAAATAAATTATTCGACACCAGTTAGGATCAATGTTCATTCGCAAATTATTGTGAGGAATAATTGTTTTGAGGAACATCCTTATTGGTTCTCACGAAAGTAGAATATCTACCTACTACGTCAACTTTTACTTTGTAAACAAGCGGAATACTTTTTAACTGGTGCCAAGATTCGTGAGTAAGTTAGTTTTGCATGAGATGTTTCGAAAACCATGTTGCGCTTGAGGCACAATCTGATTGCTTTCGATTGCTTACGAGGTGCCGGATAGCAGTTGTTTCACAAACCAAGCATTGGAAACCAATGATTGAAGCGTTTCAGAACGATATTTATATATAGTCAGATCTGAACGATTCGCACATTTACAGATTGGTGTAACAACGTTCGTTTTTTAGAAGGCTGGTTTTATTTCGGTATTTAGTTAGTGTTTAAATAAAACACAGAGGCGGGGCACAATGCTCCAACTTGCAAGATCTCAAGATACTCCACATTATTCCTAGTTTTTAATGGAGGTTTGCGTGGGTAAATGTAGAATTTAAGTCAGCCACACTTAGGATTTCTATCGCTATTAAGCCTGTCAAATTTGTTAGCAGGGACACATCATTTGGAAAAATGACTAGCGTGAAAAATGATTTTTTAATATCATCTGTATCCCTGAGAGTTTCTGTCAATTCATTGGCTCTCTAAATAATAAAAACTCCCTGCTCAACATTACTCTAGATGTTTACGATCGTTCAGATTCGAATTTTCAGTTTACGTATCGTTTGATTGGACTCTTGATTGACGCATACTGATTTTTGACGAGCTATTGGTTTCATTTATCTAAACAATATGCTCAAGACTCTTCTAGAACGCCTTAAGCTAAACTTTTATGTAAAGGCTGAAACATGGAGAATCCGGGACAAGAAGTTGAGGAGGGCTGTAGTCCAGCTTATATTAACCAGGATGCTTAATATGCTTACACAATTTGCTGGTAAGTGATTAGCTCATCATGACTTTGTGTGCAATAAATAAAAGCCATAAGATCGCAACACAACTTTTGGTAGTTGAATCAATTAGTTTTCTGATTAATTGTCAGAAGTGAAACGTTTGCCTAATAGTTTTCGATTCTATTTGCATTTTGATCACTGCTAGAATAAGTCGAAAAATCTTTCGACATATTTGTGAAACGAAATCGCTGGAAAATAATTTTTCAACAAAATCATGTATAAAACGAACTATTTCTTCATAGCAATTTTAAATCCAGCCCTATATGGTATAAGGAAAAAGAAAATATTAAAATTAAAACCAAGGTCACGGGTTTTCATTTAAAATTGTCTGGTGAATATCATTGTTGACTAATCCAAATGTTGGCTCAAGATACACATTAGCCATACGACGCGGAAACCGAAAAAGCGAATTTTTTACCATTATCAAACTTGGTTGTCCTATAAAGATAAAGATTTTGATCCTAGTCAAGCTGATTGACACGGGTAAACGAGTAAAACCGGAGAGGGTTTTCTAAGAAGTTGAGTCATCGTGTAACGAAGAATTTGCGGAGCATCTTGATAGAAGCTGGGGCGATTGAATTCGGAATATTTAGTCCGAACGTAAGTGACCACTGCGATTATTTCTGAATCTCTCTATTGCCTTGACGAATATCGTTTTGCAACCAAGAATCCAATACCTGTACCATATATTATACCGTGAGAAGACGGTAGATTAGTGTTCGTGTCTTGTGTGGGTTGTCCAGTTTTCCGGCCGTACGTTAAAGCATTCAGTCTTTCATATCGACACCATGAAGAATGGTCCAAACAATTTTTAAAGATATCTACGTATGTAACTTGACGTCTTTTAGTCAAATTCTTGTAAATGACCTCTCGCTAGACGCGTAAATTGATAAGAAATTGGTAGAGCAACTGCCATCTTGTCTTGTTTGAATTCTTGTGTTTGAGGTAGTAGCATTCTGACCATGATGACAAAAATGATAACGATCAGCGCGTGTTGTTTTTAGCCTACTTTGGTCGATGTCGACTAAGGATATACAACACAATCGCATGAAGTCTCATGGTCTACCGCTTGCAGAATGACTAAACAGTCCGATTCATGACAAATAGACACTCCCTCGTCGCTCACAACGATCGGTAGAACTCGGTCGTTTGCCGTTAGTTGCAAACCAGCCGCGTGATCTGCGATAAACAGACAAAAGCTGTATCTAGTCCGTCCCAGCTTGCAGACGACAGTTTACAGAATGCTTCCAATGTGATCGATCAAGATCAAGTTCTTCACATCTCGCAGTGTCTATGCCAATATCTTTCATGTCTCTTTCGCAAACGTCTTTATCGCTGCGTAAACATCCACACAACATATGGATGGAAGATAATTTGTTTTCATTTTCGGATCATCCGTCTCATCTTGAGCATGTCGTGAATGAAAAAATTAACGAATACTGAAGTGCTTTTTGGAGCTATTCTACCGATAATGCTCACCTCAATAGGACAACGCCGAAAACGCTAGCTATGTCATATGTGTAGAATGAATGCATTCTAAAAGACATATTCTTACAAATGAAAACTCGGTGTTTAGTCATAGGGAACATGCGCTTCATTACTTTTAAATTTATATATGAAATATATTATTTTGTGAATTTTTTTATTGTTGACCTCTCAATTCACAAGCCTCATTTTCAGGCTGAGTAAGAGCAGATACCGTTCTTGTCTTAGGAAAGTAGTTCACGCCGATGGCAAGCATACCCCAGCGATCGGCAGAGTTTTACTTAATCGAGGCAAAAGTATTTCTATAGGATTGATTTGTGTCTTTTTCACAGAGAATTCTGCATTTTTGGATGATATGTTACCGTACAACTGTGCACTGGAATCATCACTACAATTTCTCTCCGTGAATAAACTCAAAAGCAATACGGAATATTCGATAACTGTGATGCTGTTCTCCCGAAACTGGATGAAATGGGCGTCTACAATCTGGTTTCGTACACATGCATTCCCACCGAGTAAATATTTGTCACTTATTTGAATGATATTACCATTGAAGATGAGTTAGAATAGGGAACTATGAATCAACATTTTTTTCAAGTAATGTTATGCATAAATTTTTAACACCCTAGTAATTCTCACTTGCATTCTAGTACATCATTTGACACATCTTAATTCAACCATCGCGGATAACCTCTCGTTAGACACGGAGAGTGACAAGCACATTGGCAGAGAAGCTGCCGATTTGTCTGGAAAACCGCAAGTTGACAGGGAAGACAAAGATGATTTTATACAGCGTGCCGTAATATCTGATTTGCTGTATGGCTGCGAAAGTTTGACCATTAGCGCAGGGAACAAACAGAAGCTCCATTAAAGCAGCCTTGTTTATTTCTTGAACATATCCTGGTTACTGCATCTAACGAATGCTAAAGTTCTGTTTGATGCTGGTCTACGGAGCAGCTTGTATGTTTTATTGCGACAGCGCCGCCTACGTTCTTGAAGCCATGTGTGCATGGAGGAAAATGGTGGTATTCCAGAAACGATACCATCTATAGTGAGTTGAATTCAGCAATTTGAAAATGGCATAAGCCGATCGTCAATCCCAAATCCGACAGTTTTACCATTCGAAACGCTGCGAAGCGTGAAACCGGCATGTGCTCGTGATGTACACACATGGCCGAGATCGACCCAATGTGGCCAATAACAACAACAACGTTCTGTTTCATGAAGCTATCGATGCCACAGTAAGCAAACACATCCACTGATCACCAGTGATTTGTGATGAGAATATATACCGGGGACAATTCGAACAGTTTGCACATATCGTATAGTGTCAATAGTACAATTATTCTCATGGATGGTAAAGGTGCTAATATGCACCCAACTTGTCTTTTACACCATCGCTGGTGATTAAAATGTCTCATAAGTTTTAACCGCTTACTAAAATAAGCGTGTACTGTCTCTTCAGAAAAGTGCTATTCCAAACACGTTGAGATTGTGTAACTCAAATGTTGAATTAACTTTCCACAATCAAGATTGAAGAATTGGTGGTGACAGGCAGCATATTGTAACCATTGTGTTGGGAGTATTTGAAAATGTTTTCGTCAGCTAAATTCTGGTCGAAAAGTAACAACTGTCGTTTATCACATTTACATTTCATCCAACATTATCCACGTTACTCTTCCGCCACGTTTTACAGCAACCTGAACATCACACACTATTCACCGCTGAGTTCATCTAGTCCAACGCTAATAAAGCTCACTGACAAATCCCACAACGCTAGAAAAGCCGGTTGGTAAAGCGCGTTTATTACACCCAAGATAAATAACGAAACCCAAACCCATCTTAAATAGGCAATTCGAACAATCAGAACACTGATGCTTAACCATGTCTCTCCCGGTTGTCACTTCCTTCTGATTTGTCAATCAATTTCGTGTCAACCGGTACAGTCGAAGCCCTCACTTTGCAGGGCTCGTTTAACCGACAATGACGAATTACATATCGTTCGACTGCAACTGACATTGTGCATCTTTTCATTTTTCCGAAAATGTTGTCGCTCTAACCGTTCGAATGTTATCTTCCGGAAACCCGAATTGTTTGGCGTTCGGAAATGTCATCGGCTTTTTCGTTATTCTTGCTTTTGTGCAGGGTGCAGTTCTCTATGTCATTCAAGAGCTCGTGATTAGCACGTGAAAACGTAATTAATAACATTCAAGTTATATCACTACTAAATACTCATTTTTCAGTCAATTCACTAAAGCAGTCAAATTTTATTGCAACAAATAAGTGTCCGACATTTTCTGGTGGATATCTCATAACTATAAGCCGTAAAATTCGTTTCGGAGAACGTAATCCAATGGAAACAGACAGGAACAAAGAAACTAATATCAAGATAAACTTATACAGGAATCGCGAATCCCATCATTTGAATATATCAATCTATATGTGCTTCGCCGTAGGTGAAATTTCACATGTATTTATTAAATCACTTCAAAAGCCGCTTTGAATACAGATGGATAAACTCACCTGTTGCAGTCTTTTTTCGTACGTTTGGATCTGGAATCAACTTACGAGTTGGATGAAACTATGTTATGTTTTATCAAGCGGTAAAAAGTCATTTTTAGCTTGGAATTCCATGCATGCGATGTTAGATTCATAGATGGTATTATGTCAGTTTTTATTATCCTTGACAACGTTCTAGGCGAGAATTTTTTGAATATCCATCAGAGCGTAACTTATAGCTTGCAAACAGAGTTGTATACCTCCTGAAAACTAATCTATTGGATGCAACATACACAAAATCGGAGTTCAGTTTTCGACTTGGTCCATCTCGAAAGCGTCTGATCAGATTGATAGGTTTATAGTAATGGCTTCACAATTTGCAGCACCTTGTAATTGTTTTGCAAACAAAATGCTACCCTCTTGTCTTTCGATAATTCACGTCAGGCGACAAATCAGTTTTAATTTGTAAAACGTTTGCAGTACAGTCTATCCACATCCAAATCATAGTATGCTCATCCTCAATAGACTTATGTTTACATAATGAAAAATTTAAACAGACAATCTTCTTCAACTTTGCTGTTAATCGATGCAAAACACTGCTCCGAGAAATTAGTCGGAATTGTTTCAATGGATCAGAATTCATCGGTTGCAGTTGTGTCAAGTATCAAGGTGTCACGTCATTATACAGTCTCAACTGGAGTGATCATGTGACTGCACAGTTCTGGAAATTGCCGTTAGAAAATTTGCTACTTTCCGTTATTATTACTCACTTTATTTCTCCATCCAAAAACATATTTCCGACCTTCTTGAAAACTCATCGCACGACTAAGTTGTGCTTTTACCGATTTAATTGAACATAAGATCGTGGATAGACACTCCGTGAATCTAACAGATTGAACGGAGTAATCTAGACCGATAATGCACATCCATCGCATGAGGTCCTCGTGACTTGCAAATCATTCTACGTGAATCCAATATCGCATTCCTCATCTGAGGACCGAAAACGTCAGGAGTTCTTGGTCCTTTAACTTGACCGATATTTGATTGATGAATTGAAAGTCATTGTTGATTTAAGGTGGCAAACTTCATGAAAAAATAATGATTTTACGGTCAATTTGGTATCTCAAAACGTATACAAATTAATTCGTCGAAATTTGGTGTTCTGTTTGTTTATATATAGATGTCTTACTGTTTTAAATTCTATGTGATTTATTCGTAATACAAAGGTTTGGTAAGTATTTTTATCAAAACATTTTTTAAACAAAAACATATTTTGCTCATCATAGTGTGGGCAATAATAAAAGAATAAGAATTAACGCAATTGATTTAACATGATTCTCAGAGTGTAAAGGGTGCAATAAGATGCAAAATAAAACCGTGTTTGGGTAGTTGTGCATGCGAGAAAAATAATCTTGTAAAGGTTTGAGTAAGAAAAATCCAATTTCAACCAACAGAAATCAAAATCTGAGAGCGATACACTGTTCAACATGCTTTAATTGCACTCCTTGGAAAGTTTTACATACACATGCATATTTTCATCGTTTTATCTCAACGTTTAGTACTAACATTAGCAAAAGAACATCCACACCGCGAGTGAAATTAAACATTTGAGAAAAACGAGTTTGAAGTTTGACGACGAAGCTGTGGGCCAATGAGAACGTGTTTCAGCTTGAAATATGCTCTCCATTTTCGCGCCAATATTTGCCTTTTTGAATTTAAGTATTCACCTGGGAAATAAGTTACTTTCAAGGTCGTTTTTTGACCTTCCAATCGGTATACAACAAGGCAGGTGTTCCATAGCGAAATCGTCCCTAATCATGGGGCGGATTACGGGACATCTGGTGACTTAGGAAAGATATCTCTCAAACTAGTTCTTCTAAGATTCCTTTATTTTCATAGAAATATGTTTTTAAGACAAAACATTTTATGGTGCCTGATAAAATAAACATCAAATTTTCGTTTTCTGAAAGAAAACTCGAAACGCATTTTTTGAAGAAAATACTATGACGTTAGCCACCTTAAGTGGGCGACTCAGGGTCTAAAATTTGTCAATATATCTACACCTTAACGGCGCATATGCAACGTTTTCGGAAAAGTAATTTTGGGTGTTTGAATTAATCGTGTACACGAAAGAAAGCCATTTCGCCTTTTTAATTACTTGCCTATACCTCTTGTCACTCCAGCAATTCCGCTAGAGCCTGAACGTATGGAAGTTGAGTGTAATCAAGTTGATGTGACGACATCCATTGCGGTTATTCGGTGGTCTGTAAGTAAAGGAGCAAACATCAATGGAGATTATGTGATTGAATGGGTTGCAGGTCACAATCGGTCAAGTTTCGCACAAACATTCCAATCCTCAACCGATCCACATACTGCAGACCACTTGGAGAAATTTTGGACGGGACATCACTTACCGCTTGCTAGGGAGGCAGCACTCAAACAAATTGACTCGTGTAATTGGAAACGTATCCCACAACACGAAGCGATATATTTTGATCGGACCGACAGTTTGAATTTCCAAGCAGTGTTGCCACTGTATTCAGATCTGGTCTACCATTTTCGTGTTCGTTCGGTCATTGAGAATGCAGAATCTGAGGCGTCCGTTATCGTACCGAGCCCAAATCTTCATAATCTGGATGTGTGTTATACACCCCCTGGCCCAGTTCAAGTGTTACCCATGATATTGGCCATTTACGGGACGAAACCAAATAATTTGTTTATAAGATGGACGGTGAGTTTTAACCAAACCGTTTAGACGTCGCGGTAAAAAGATGTTCGATTAATGATATGTAAAATATTGGAATTAGCCCTACCAGTTGGGAAAAACTTCCTCTTCACCGCTCACTAGGGACACACTTTATAAATCATCACTTACAAACTATTGAAAAGGCTATCGTGCTTTCTGATGTTGAACGAACAACTGCTGCCGCGCATGCGAATATGGTCTGTTTATGTGTGCGCTTTCTGAGTGATTTTACCTATGAAATCGGAACGCTTAGTCATGAAACAGTCTTACGCATATGATACACATCACACAATCGACATCTTCCGTATAAGGAAAACAAATGGTTGACCATTATTGTCCTTCATTTTTGTGCCGAATCACACAAATACGATTAAGTTTCAGCCGCTTGCAACTTTTGAATTCAGTTCATAAAGCAATGGGATTTTGAGGCTTTTGAGTTGTTAAAACACGAAGGTCGTATTTCTCGTAACATTTTAATTAACATGAACATGAAAAATGACATTAAGATTTGACGATAAAATAAGCAATAATTGAATAATCTATCGACTGTAAAGCTGTGCGAATTTGTGATGATTATACTTTGAGGATTCAACTCTCATTAATACAAGGATAACATGGTTGCTTACGTTATGAGGGAATTCCAAAAGAAAACAGCCAGGCCACGGTGTTTAAGCGCTTGCTTGTCAAGAATAGAGAACGTTGAACTCATTGGAAGGAATTTGTTGCTGGTTTTGGATTGAAATAAATAGACTAGAATATAGACATTGTCCCCAGAATCTTGTTTGTGAGCATCGAATTGTCTCATGTCGTAATTTTGCGCAACAATTTTGAAAGACCACCCGCCTGCTTACGTGTGAGTTGGATAATGCTTATGTACGTTCTTTTATGCAATTTTCCATCCAAGCATGGCTGAGAAAAGATATCAAACTACTTGACAATATTTATCATTGCTAGCCATCATTTTGAGGTTGTAATAACGAGATTGTCACCGGATAGTCCAAAACCAGACGCACGCCGCATTTCTTTCGAATTTTAATTCAATTAAGGTTAGTAAATGTACCATTTCTTGACCGATCGCTTGCAGTCTATGTTCAGAATCGGTTTCAAGCTTGACACATCTAGGGGTAGTGTTACTTAGTGGTGCAAGTTCACACAGGAGCCCCACAATTTGCGCTATCCACCTAGGCATTAATTAGTGTAACGAAAAATGTAGACCGCTCGGACCGTATTCACTTGTTTTAGATTAATGAGGATACCCACTGGTAGGCAAACAGATCAATGTTTCCACACATGCTCTGGAGACACGACAAACCGCATGCCTACTACAGGCTGCATTTGATGCGAATATGTGTGGCTTATATCGTCGGTTACAAAACATATCTATGTAAATTCTCTCAAATATCCCTGCAAAACTCTTATCAGATTGACATGCAAGATTTCGCCCACAACTGAAACTTATGGTGATGTCTGGATGTCCTGTAACCTCAAGTCAGTGAAGCATTGCCAAACAGACTATATTAGTGACGGCCTTATCTTGGGTATTTAAAAAAAAAATTTCATGACCATCATAACCAAACCCATTCCACAAATTGAACATGCGCGTCATGCTTATGAGTAGTAGATACATACAGGCTATATTACTGTGAACAGAGATATAAGGAACACCTTGACATGGTTCATCATCCTTCAGACAAGTTGGTCTTCCGTTACAATAATTTACAATTCCAACAATTCCCCTCTAAACTTAAAATGTAAGTTGAGCCACAAGGAAGCACTTCCAGCATTTCGTGTCATTCAACATTCAACCATTTATTCATGCAAACATCTAAATGCCTTAACCATCCTACATACTCAATTAGGAATTCGCAGTAATTATTTCGCGGTCACTATCCTTTTCACTGAGAACTTCTCTCCCGAAGAACGCATACTCTGGAGGTATACATTGCATTACCGCTAAGTGCTAATCGCGAGCTTTTGAATGAAAGGCAGAACTCAAACCTCCGACACAACAAAAGAGCGTGCAGAGAAGAGAAGTTCGACGACTAACATGTCATCATCAGGGTTTTAAAATAATTGCTTTCCCTCAATTCGATCGACGCCATGCTTGGAAATATGAGAAGATTGAAAACATCAGTCGCTATCGAAAGAAATGCAATCCATCAAAGTCGATTACATGAACCCTGTATGGTGATGGGTTTAACTATAACGACTGGTATGAAATCGACGCCATGATAGATGTATTTCAGGAGTAGTGTTGTGGTTGTTTGGTTTGACTGTATATGATCGGCCTGTGTCTCGTTATTTGCATTTTGCGTGATAAACGCGATATTTGCCAGCTCTACTTTCTGGCCTCTCTTAACACCCGCCATCATGAGACAGGATTTCCTCCTTGAAGCTCGATAACACTATGTCGTGTCTTGGGATAGTTAGCCTTCCTTAGTATCTGTCGGAGTTGTAGATGCATTTATCGTTTCATCCTGTGCTTTTTTAAAACACATTGCTTTCCTTACCATTAAATATTCTATTCGTGAATACCCTGTTCTGAGCTTATTATACTGCTGAAAGAGCAGACTGATTCGTAGAAATATTTTTGCTCAGCTAACTTGATGACAATATTCGTTAGCCTTTAGATGAATTACTACATGGCGGACCTGGATTACGTTATATCGTGAGCTATGCATGTGTAGGATGCTCATTGACTGACTCAGTTTCTGTCGAGGTGGGAGAAGAAATTTGCCAGATTGAGATTTCGCCGTCGGTACCTAGCATGACGACACCATTCACGCATTTTTTCAAATCACATATTGGAAGTTTTGCGAAATATAAGGTAAGATATGACATTACGTATTATACGTTTACAATTAATTTTTATATATATTTTGTTTTATTTCATTCAACTTTCAATCGAAACGCTGATTGTTGGTAGCTGTTCGTAAAACTCTGGAATTCATCACTCAAATTGATTAGCATATTGTGTATAACCTCTCGTTAGACACGGAGAATGATGACCAGATATGAAAAGCTACTGCCATGTTGTCTAGTTTGATCTCTCGTGTCTCGTGGGGCGCCGCAAGTTAAATGTGAAGGCAAAAATTAAGCAGGCAGCCTTTGAAATACGCTGAGTAGTAAAAGAACAATATTTTCTTGCTTTTCAGTATTATTGTCTCTCATGCTCAATCACGATATTAGTAAAAGTACATAAGTTATTTAAAAACGTAGACAATGTGATCGCAATCTTTGCCATCAGAACTGTTTGAAAGCATAAACTAACATACAGAATATGGTAATCCATGACCTGTAGTTTACCGGCCATAAATTTATTATTTTACACTACTAAGAACACCTCAACTCGCATATGGAGTATTTTTGTCGGAATACAATTAGCATGAACTACACCAAATTTCTTTGTCAACGGATTTTATAGTCTCCCATCACCGCTGTTGCATACTGTCAGTTTGAACCAGTACATCGTTTTACATAACTTAATTCAAACTTTGCAGATAACCTCTTGCTAGACACTAAGATTGATAAGTGGGTTCTCAGAACAACTGTCATCTTGTTCCCTTTAAATCACGTGTTGGAAAATTGATCCTTTTGTTTGCGACTACTCATCAGTAGCAAGTCATTTTAAATATTTGCATATTTGATCACGATTGTCCTTAATTTGAGGACTGGACTCGAGTTTCATTTTTATTGGAGCTCATTACCAGTGAATATCCTCTGCCTCGGTTGCGACTCTAACCAGGGACCTTCATTAATGTAGTCCCGGGCATCACGACCTGGGCTACCGTCCACCATTTGACCGATCGCAATTTTCCGTTCATGAATCTTTCTCGAAGTTGACATATTTGAGTAGCTTTATCTGCCCTACTAATAGTGAAGTAGCCAGCAACATCTATTGTGGTCTCTCAAAATATCTGATCTCGATGTAAGGTATGTAGCGACCACTAGTTGACGATGAATTCATAGTTGTCGGTATACAGCGCGTTCGTACTATATGCTTTTCTATACTTCCGTGAAACGTGTACCATTCACGCAACAAACATAGATAAAGCTGATTGTTACAGAGTTACCTGGGATCTGCCGCATGTTAAACCGTTGTTTGGATTGACAGATCGATAAGCGCATAAATGTAGTCTGAAAACTGTGTAATGTGGCATTGGCGCTTACGGTGTCTGAAAAGCTAACTTTTTCATCAAAATTCACTGATCAGCAATTGAAATCAGGAAGACGACTGTTGTGTTGGCTGTACTTACTAACCATAAAACGTTGTTGAATTGTCATGAAACGTTGGAACATTAACCGCATCACCTTTATTGTAAAATATTTCAAAAGCGTCAGCTTCAAGCTGAGTTAGACGGATTGGCTTGTTTTGAAACACTGATAGGATGATAAAACAAATTGCGCTTGTTTGCCACAGTTTTATATGGTTGGTACGACTGATATGTTCCAGCAGCATAAAACCTGTCTTGGAGTGTGTGTGATTGAAATGTATGTAAGTGAGCTTGGTTGATCATGAACATGTATTTAAACGCATTTACATATGTTTGGGCAGATGTTATCAAACCTATCAAACAGTGGCATGCAAACGCAACTTGTTGTCCATTCTTCCAGTGTTTTAGGCGCAATCCTATTCTGATCCTACTAACCCTACCCGATGAGTGCAAACAGCACGAAAGCGGTCGTGGGTTGTGCGCTATTGAGATGAGTGTAGATGAGCATTTTTCAATATTTTTCTTTACGTTATCTGTAAACATTTAACCTATTCATCGTTTCAGGTCACATTGGAAATTAAAAATGCATTTGGTTCACGTATCTTGGAAGGTGCAGGCATGTCCGGAGATCAAATCCCAAGTTACAGTCTGCAATCTCCGGAACTAGTATTGGCGACGTCTAATGTGTTTGTGATCAAGTGGACAGAGCCTCCGAATAATCTGGTTTCCTCAAACATAAATGGATTTTTCCGAGGATATCGGGTAAACTGGTGCGGACAACGCACTTTTCCTCAAACATAAATGGATTTTTCAGAGGATATCGGGTAAACTGGTGCGGACAACGCACTTCAGACGCCGAATGCTCAAACACATATAAGGTAACGTTTCAAGGAATTTATCCATCGCATTATTGATATTGCTCGTAACACAAAGTACGTATTTATTTCAGGACTTTGTTGGTAATTCGTTGATAGAAGAACCATTAGCCTACTATCGACATTTGGACACGTCCGCTTGTCTGGACCCGAGAGCGATTGACCAGAGGTTCCCGCCAAACTTTGCGAAGCAAATCTCATTACTCCATCAGGAAGGATTTTACGCGATCGTGGAAAATTTACCGACTGACGTTCCAATCAAGATGGCAGTCAGTTTGCTTAATACAAAATATTCCGGAGTCCCTGGGTAAAAATGTAGTAAACTATGAAATTGAGCACGCCCGATTCCGTTCTGATTTTGTTTGCTACCAGCAATCGATACAATTCCAAACAACCTTCCTAGGCATATTAGACTTCTGGTATTAGTTTCCCGTCACGTCTGGTACGGAATAAGGACGAGGACGTCTTGTAATTGCTTACTTCACTTTTGTATGTCTCGCTCCAAGGGTGTATTTGCTGGCTTCAATGTTGTCCCGAATCACACTAGCCCATGCACCAGGATCAGAGGCAAGATCATTGCCTTCCGTGGTAGGACAAGGACATCTAACAGTCCAAGGACATCTACATAATCCTTCACAGTGGATACCCTGGTCTTCACACCACCAAATACGATTGGGTAAAGGGTCGAGTATGAGTTTTGCAATCGCTTAGTCAGTCTTTTGGAAGACTTGTCCAAACAACTGTACTGTCATCCATTGTATGGAGAGGTAATCCATTGCATCGGTTTCGAACAGCAGAGCTAGAAATCCCGGCCAGAATACAGAGGGCTATGTATATCTTTAGAACTAATAATCGAATAATTTTAAAGATATTAAATCCTGTGTACCGGTTCACACGAAATCAACTGACAAATCAGATCGAAGTGAAGACCAAGAGAGTCACATTTGAGGATCAGTGTTGTGATTAATTGTTTCCGCTTCATAAGATCGGCGTGTTTAAAATAAAGTTATATTTGAATGACATTGTTACACAGGGTTCGTACAACGACCCACAATGTTTAAACACAGATTAAAAAGGTAATTCTTGGTCAAACGCTCGAAGGGGTTATGGATAAGTAAATTAATGTGTTGCTCACATCCTTCGCACATTCACAGCACTACCGGTTTCTGGCTGTTTGTCGTCAACAGGTGGAGACAGTAAGATTATTTTCAGTAAGCCATGAAACAGTAGAAAAGTTGTAAACAAAGTTATAGTTGAATGCTCCACGAAGAATCACTGTATGATTCTGTGTTTAAACAACTTGGTTCATTTTACGAACGGTATGTAATAGTAGCATTCAAGTATAACATTGTGTACCACATATCCAGTATTTCAATGCTCAAAGAACCTAATCTCACTGTCTCAAAATGATCACGTTAAACAGCCACAACACTTATTCTTGTGTAAGTACAGGGGATGTGTAAAACACAATATCTAGGTTATTTTGAGGGTATTGAGTGCGAGACCAGGATTATATCGGTGATTTATAGTAGAACATGGTTGTTGTTGTTGTACGAACCCTATTAATCAAAGTATAACATTGTTGACCACGTTCCAAGCAATTAAAAGCATTTATAAACGAAACTTGTTTGAATGCATGTTCCGCTCTACGTGTAGGCATCTCACATAAGTTTGTTTATGCTGATTCTTCTAAAGAATCCCTAGCTGTTGATATCCCACCCAGCCGCCTTTAAGAACTTCACTTTTTTTCTATGGTTGTATGGCAGTCAAGCGTTAGGCACATGCTACCAGTGTAAAACTGTTTCTGA
>JACCGJ010006850.1:0-11661 GCA_013407085.1 Atriophallophorus winterbourni | reverse complement strand
GACCTAGTTAGCGCACTCTCATACATACATCGAACCTTTGTGTATGAAAATAGGTGTGATTTACAACAAAATATTTTCGACGATTTATATCGCAAATGGTGTCCGAGTCTCCATACATTTGCACGTTATCGTCAACAGCTTTTAATCACATGTGCGCCAGAAAAGCGACTCTTCCAGAAGTCCTGGTTATAGTCTGTGTTAATTTAATTTATTCTTGTATTTATTTACCTGAAGAGAAACAATTCGCTGAAATAAAAGAAACGATTGAATTATTTGAAGCTGAAAGTATCTTCTTGCCGTTACAACTTCGTTTTGCTATTGGTGGATATTCTGCAATGGAAGGAACGCCAATTCGCCCCTAATGGCATTAAGTTAATAAGATTTATCACTAAGTTTTAGAATGTAAGATGCAAAATGTTTGGTCGAAAAAGCATTTAATTTCACAATTAACTCAAGATCAAATTATTGTTACAAAAATAGGTTAGTCGATCATCAAATAATATGGTAACGCAGAGAAATGATTTGGCAGTAGGTGGGAAGAATATCAAATTCACATCCTATATAATCGTTTTAGTTTACAAAGGTATTGTAGTGGAGCGTACCAAATTAGCAGGTATAGATAACATTTGAAGTTGCTTATTCTATTCATGCATTGTCCTTAGCATATGAATAATCATTTTATGGAACCGTAGAATGAATATCTGATAGTGTATATCGACATCAAACAGAATTAAATATATACGACGAGCCTGTTTCTGGCAATATTAAAATGGATTTTTTATTTTATTAAACTATCCGAGATAATACTTGAGTATGATTTGCCAATTTCTGACACGCGTGTAATGGAACATACACCTACTTTATTTTGAAAATTATAAACTGGAACATAGGATATGCACTGGCAATTGGCTCAAATAAGAGCAAAACTCGAGTCCAGTTCTTCCAATGTGAACCGCTGCGATAAAATTTGTCAATATATGTCGAAGAACTTGGTACTAATTAGCAGTCACAAAACACTCTCATTGTTCAGAGACAATGAAATAGTTCTTCAATTTTTTATCACCAATCTTTCATATTAGTGTAAAGAATTAAACTTGAATGCGTTTACCAATAGTTCTATTACATTTTTTTCGACATAAAAAGATCATTTAGCTAAAACTTCTAGTATCATCCCACAATTATGCTAATTCCGATTTCATAAATAGTAATGTTACAGGCTTCACAACATATTACCTTTTATTTTAAAGATATCAAGTCATTCATTGATATTATTATACGATTCAAGAATTTATCTCGACAGTTGAGAATACAATAATTAAAAAATCGGTCGAATCATAACACAATTATCTGAAAATCCATGCATTTATAGTCCCGGCTGAATAAAATGTATCTATTACTCAATATTTCTTGACGAATTGAAGTGATAAATCGTGACACTGATGCTCAATTTTCATAAAATACAGAAACTTATTGTCGTTATTCCTAAGTTTATTCATAAGCGATCGGTGGATAACAAAAGCTATGCTTTACTAGACAAACAAAAATATACATTGGATCGGAAATATTCATGAAATATTCTTAAAGATTATTGTCAAACGTAAAAAAGTACTAGCCCATATGGTCATCAAGTGATATATTAAAAGCGTTATTGGTTCCAGATTGTTTGTCGTTAGTGGGTAGACTGTTCCGCAATTGTACTGTGCGGACAGAATGCATTGTTTTTAGTAGATTTTACACTGGAGAAAAGAGAAATTTGCGTTGTGAGTAAGATATAACGAATAACTGCAAGGTTGTTTTACATTGACCATATAACTGTCCAAATGAGTATGAGTGCTACTCGTTGCCGTCTAGTTTGGACTGGATCCAAATTGTAGGCAACATTGGAAGGAGAATGTTCCAAAATATTCATTAACAATGAGACTTTATTCAAGTTGAGTATTCAAACGATAGAATGAGAAGAATGCAAGATGATAAGAAGAACAAATGTACGGAGAAAAAGGATTATATAGATATGACGTAGAAAAATGAATAAACAGTATCAATATAAACATGGTCAATCAATCAGTTGGTATTGCGAAATGGGAAACTGAAGGACAAATCTCGAATGAGGTTAGGTTTATTTGGCACCGGGCCAGACGTAGAGCACTTGGGTAAAAGGATAAACTTCAACAAATATTAGGGCATTGGAGGTAAGATCAGTTCGCTGATTGTATTAAATCCCTCACATTAAGGGACACTCTGACATCGGACGTCGCTGGTGAGCATTCGAATTCAGTAAAACTGCGTGTTCTTAGGTAGATTGACTGAAAAATGACGAAATATTCTCTTCACCAGCAAAGTGAGAGGTCATCAGGATAAAATTTGCAAAAAACAGTGAAGCACAGTTAAGAAAAGATAATCAATTTATTGTGACGTTCAGGAACCCTATGCAACCTGACATAGTTTTGAATAGACAATCGTAAAAGTTGGTTTTGATTATTAGAAATTTTGTATGGACAGACATTGGAATATGTAAATAAGTATAATTATTCTTTGAAGTTAAAACGAGGGCAGTAATATACTAAATGAGGTACAAAGAGTATAGGCAAATTTAATACAAAACTAAGGATTTAATGAGACATTCATAGACCCTAGGCAACCTTAAACTAATGCAGAGTTATAAATAGATGACCATACAAATTAATTTTTAGAAGTTTCGAATTTTTTTGAGACAAATTTGTTGACGATAGAAACCTTGATTGATGCAATGAGGATAACTATGTTTAAATTTGACGCTGGCTATAATACGCCTAAAGAGGTACAAATAGTATAGGAAAATGTGTTACAAGTCCGAGGTTTTGATTAAATCTCTCTAGACCCTAGGCAACCTAAAAATAATGCCTATTTATATATAGATAATGATAAAACGTGTTTTTTGATTCTAAATTTTGTTCTTCAGATACATTTGTTTACACTGGAACTGGATTAAGTATATGAGTGTTATTATCTTTAAGGAAAAGGTGGCAAAAATGCACTAATTGAGGAACAATAAGTATACGTAAATGTGCTACAAATTCCGGGTTTAAATGTAACATGTCTAGACCCTAGATAACCAAAAACTTACTAAGACCATGTATACCGAAAATTATGGACAGTTCTGTAGCGGATATGCCGAGCGTTACGTAAATAAGAATTAATCCAAGTATTGTGAATTATTATAAGTGTGTGAAATTATGTATAAATATATATAATTATATTTATGTAAGATAATAAGACACTGAGTATCAACAACAGACTTACGTAATCCTTGTGTGGTCCACTCAGATGATTGCTAACAATATATTTGTCCCGTGTTATTTCTTCACCGGGCTAATTGCGCGTCGTAGATGAAACAAGCAGTGAATAACCGAAAAGGGAATAAATATGCTGGGTTAGTAATCTGAAACAATTAAATAGTGGGTCAGCACCACGTAAGTTATCAGACGTTCACGCTGTAGAAAGCGCAAGTGTGTGTTCAGTTGATTTAAACAAAACGACACACGGCATCATGATGGAAAACGTTTATGGAAATAAACTTACTTTTGGAATTATTAAGGAATTATATCAACTGGGAATAATTTCTACATTTCTATGAGTGTGTGTATGTAAAGAATATTTAAAAAATGTTCAATCAACAGGAATACAATGACAACATACATTGACTAAAGAAGTGTTTATTTTGAGACTTTTGCATAGCGATGGAGCATTCAGAGATTTTACAAGTGCTCGAAATTCGACTGTAGATGTACAAATGCGAAAATGGTGTCAGAGAGAATTTAAAAGTTGAGCTTATCTAATCAAACAGAATTTGCGCCGAACTTTAGTGCGATTAAAGGGAATATGTAAAAGCCTCGTTCGGTTACGTCGTACATAAAGATTGCAATCTTGAAAGCACATTACAGACCTAAGCTTAACTTGGTGCTCCATAATGGAGATTACACAGGTGATTGAGATGCTCGACGGGTTGTTTCAATCAGCTCCCAGCGTGATCGTCTTAGGTGATTTTAACCTTCCAGACATAGATGGAGCCGTCCCTGTAGGTGTAGTCACCGAGTAATCCGAAACATTTCTCGATAGGCTTCATGATTATGAATTGCATGTGAGTAATTCTACGAGGTTTCGTAATACGTGCACTCCATCCACTAATGACATGGTATTGTCGTCCAAGGACGAAGCCGTTAGACTTTTGAACACCAACAACCGCTCGGCAAAGCTGTCATGTAATAATAACCTTTGTTTTCACAAACCTATTGCTCGCCCTAGAAGCAATTTTAGGCTTGTAGACTGGGGTTTTTTCCAACAGATTTTAAAGTCTTTCTTTGGGTTCTCTAAAGATTTTAATGTAAGTGATATCTAGGATAAAATTTATAAGTATTTAAAAGAGTTGCAAAACAAGTATGCTTCGCTGCAATTCGTGGATAAGCATCATGGGCTGCCGTGGTGGACTCCTCGAGTTCGTCGGTCTACCCGTAAACGAGATCGTTTATGGCGGCAATATAAGCTATCACTTCTGGAACTTGGGTCCGCTACAAAACAGCTCGGAACGCTTGTTTTTCAATAGAGCGTTTGTTCAAACAGGAGTTTGAGTTATCCTTATCTAGGGATGCTAAATCAACTACGAAAACATGTTTAGGTACGCTCAATCAAAAGGCAAAATCCGGAAAATCTTTAGATATTTTGAAATGGAGGACGGAAAAGTAGCTGATACCGACCTGTCTAAAGCGACTGCCTTCCCCAGGTTCTCCAATGGAGTTCAGAGACGTGATAATATTTTAAATGCTCCGTCTAAGTCGTTTAATTTATTACCTGGTGAATCAGCACTAGATTAGTAGTTTTTCAACGGAAGCGAGATGTATGAAGTAATTATCCATCTACGGCTCAACAAAGCTGAGGGACCAGATGTTATCCACTCAATTATGCTGAAACATCGCGCCCTAGTATTTACAGAACCCCATGTCAGCTCTCTAATTTTTGTTTGCACCTGAGAAGGGTTTGCAGTAAGTGAAAAGTGGCCATGATAGTAACAATACACAAGGTTAGCTACAGGTCAACTCTTGGTAACTATAGACCTGTCTGCTAGACTAGGATGGTCTCGAAAGTATTAAAAAACAATTGAGAGGCAGAATCTGTCAACCGCATAATCGGCATTCTCTACTGAGTGTAATTCAACATGGATTTCTCTAGGGTAAATCCTGTCTGACTAGCCTCAGTTTTCTCAAAACTGCCACCAAAATGCTGAACAAAAGGAAGCCAGCCGAAGCCCTTTACCTATATATTAGCAAAAATTTTTGATTCCGTAAGTCACGTCTTCGTGACATCATGCTAACAGCAAAAGACATATGGGGTAGTCTACTTGTCTGCATAAACGCATTTCTTACATGTCGGCATTCAGAATTTGTGTTGGATCCTCGTTGTCGTGCAAAACCGATGAAAATCAGATTCAATGATTCAAGATTCAAGATTCAAGAATTTAGGTAAAAAAGCTCGTAGCTGTACAACACCACAGGATATTCGTATAAGGACAATAAATATATATATACAAAAAAAGATTGATTCTTCAGGAAGATCGACAGTTTTGTAGTTGCAAAAAATGCCATGTATTGTGTCGGTATGATGGGTAAAAAAAATATTCGTTTGGAAAAAAAAATCATGTTATATATACGGGATGTAGGGTGGAATTACTACGCATAAATATATCCAGTTTGTTCCTGAAAATCCTTTCACTAGATGATTGGACAACATGTGACGGTAGGGAGTTCCATAAGAAACAAACGCGCACCGAATAAAAGAACCGACGGCAGTTCCGGTGGGAATGTGGAATATCAAATGCAAATGGGTGAGTACGTGTGGCATGGCTTGACCGGAGGCGAAATAGATGCCTCAGAGGGTGCGCCTTGGAGTTCATTATTTTGTAGGTTAGTATTAGATCGAATCGAACCCTTCTGCGAAGCAGTGTATCCAAATTAAGCTGCTCAAGTCGATTCTCATATGGTAGGTTGCGGAGGCAGCCAACCATTTTAGTTGCTCTGTGATAGATCCTCTCGAGCAGCTTGATGTCCTTTTGTAGCCACGGTGACCAAGCTTGCACTGAGTAATCCATCACCGGGTTAATATACGTATTTATCAGCATGGGGAATGATTCCCGGAAAAAATGTCCGAAAATCCGCCGAAGCATACCTAGCATGCGGCTAGCTCGATTGTACACTGCTTCGCATTGCATGCTAAACTTCAGACTTCCACTAATCCATATGCCGAGGTCTTTTTCTTTGGTTGTCCATTCCAGTTGATTTGGTCCAAGGTTGTATGAGAATGGAAAATCTTTGCCTATTTGCAACATTTTACACTTTCGGAAGTTGAATGGAAGTTTATTTCTCTCCGACCAGCTGTTCAATAGATCCAAATCGCTTTGTAAGCGCAAACAGTCCACGCTTGACTTGATTCGCATCCAAATTTTAACATCATCCGCAAAGAGAACCATTTTGGCTGTGACAAGTTTCGGAAGGTCGTTGATGTAGACCAAAAAGAGAACCGGACCAAGTACCGAACCTTGTGGGACACCGCTAGTGGCCTCGATTTCCCCAGACATCACACCATCGATACGTACAGTTGCTTTGCGATCAAGAAGGTAACTTCTCAGCCAGACAAGAAGGCAGCCATTAATACCAACATCGTGCAACTTGCGCAGCAGTATAGAATGGTCCACGCGATCAAACGCCTTTGATATGTCCAAGTAACACGCATGCACGCAACCACCATTATCCACTGCCTGCGTCCAGTCATCCAGTGTCTCCAGTAGGTTAGTCAAGCAAGAACGAGACTTTCTAAATCCATGTTGTTCTCTGGACAACAAGTTTTGGGCTTCGAGATGACACACAATTCGTTCGCACACAATTCGCTCCATAATTTTTGAGATCACTGGAAGGAGTGTAACAGGGCGGTAATTTGCTGGGTCAGAACGAGTTCCACCTTTGTAGATGGGTGTTATGATTCCTCTCTTCCAGTCATTAGGCACAACACCCTCCCTCAAGGAGTGATTAAATAAATCACAAAGTGGTTCGCACAGTTGACTGCCGCATAACTTTAGTATTGCAGGTGTGATTCCGTCAGCTCCCGGGGACTTGTTGATATTCAACTTGCGTAGGTGGTGCTGCACTATTTCCGAACTGATGCATATATCACATATCGTCTCCGGCACAATTGTTGCTGACAAATCTGATGGTTGTAATTTATCTTTGGGGGTGAAAACTCGTGAATAAAATCTGGCTAGAGCGTTAGCGGTTTCCAAAACAGAATCAGTTAGTCCGTTATCTGTCATGATAGGAAAAACACCGGGTTTCAGCTTCGTAGTGTTGTTAACAGTTCGATAAAGCAGTTTGGGATTTCGCTGCATTCTTACCGCCAGCTGAAGCTGGTGATATTGTTTGTCCTCTCGGATGAGATTTGTGACCTGATTCCGCAATTCGCGAAAGTTTGCCCATGTCGAATCAGTTCTGGAGACCCTGTGAATAGCCCATGCCAAATTTCGCTTTGTCAACCATTTTCTAGTCCTACTGCGAATTCTGAATTGTGGTTCTTTGCTACTATGTTTCGGGACATTTTTAGAATTGAAATGTATCATGTTGATTATGTAATCTGTCAGGGTTGTGCAATGCGAGTCCGGATCACTGAAATTTATATTATGTTCATCGAAAGCTACCATTGTTTTCATCAAACCAATGTAATCCACTTTTCTATTTTGTTTTGTTTGCTTTACAATTCTACTGGCGTTGCACACGTATTGAAATAGCAGAACGAGGTGGTCGCTTCGACCCAGCGGAGGGTGATACTGAACATCTTCAACGGCTGTGGCTTCGGACGTTAAGACTAGGTCTAGAACAGAAGTCTGTTGCAAATTTCGTTGTCGTGTATAATCGAAAACATGATTATACAAGGGGATGTAATCAAACAGTTCTCGAAATTTGTAGTCTAGGGATAGGGGTGGGTGATCTACTCGGTTATATAGTTGAGGCAGATTGAAGTCTCCCATAATCAGCAATTGCGAATTGCGCTGTTTTCCGGCGTACTGCATTGCTTTCAAGAGGTTTTCGTTATACGCATCCAATGATGATGGCGAACGGTAAACTACACCAACGATGCAACTGTCGCCTGATTCGAGCTTCAAGTTGCACCATAAACTGTCTTCCAGATCGAGTTCAGTATCTGTAACTACCGTACAATATAAACGGTCATGGTGGTAAACAGCTACTCCACCACCTGTTCTTAAGCGGTCTCTCCGAAACAAGGTCATGTTTGGAATAGAGAGCTCGCGATCGCTCACATGAGGTTGAAACCATGTCTCAGTTATTGCTATGACGTCGAGTGAGTGCTGATTGCAGAGATCCTTCAGTTCAGTTAGTTTGTTTAACAGGCATTGTGCGTTTGTATATAGGCAATTGATTGTAGTTTTCGTATACAGTGATGGGGCTGAAAGCTCGTCTATTAGTCCGACCCTTCGAGAGTCGGACATCGGCCGTTTTTTGGGATTGCCACAGTGTTTCTAATCGGAGTCTCGTCTGATTGTGGAAGGCGTGGTTCATTAGAAGGCGTAGAAAGTCTGTGATCACTCATTCTGACATCCTTCGGGAGATTCCTATAGTTTGCTTTCCAGTTAGCCCTAACTGATTCCATCATACCTTTCGTTAAAAGTGTTACTTTCAGAGGTTTTGGCCCGTCACCTTTATAGTTTGGTGAACGAGGTATTCTAAAAGTGTCCACCACAACTGACTCGTGAGCCCCGATGCTGTTGGCAACATAGAGCCACTGTTTGTAATCGTGGTGCTGTATTTCACTTCCTGAAGCAGTGTCAGTGTGTTCGGGAACACCAAGAAGAACAATACTGCGTTGGTCACATTTTTTCCCATTGTTCAAATTACCTTTCCTCTCCCACCACGGAATATCTGCATGTATGCGACATTTAGTCTGTGAGAATGTACGTAGCAAATAAGAGTTTAACAGAACGTCTTCCATCTCTTTTTGGCTTTTAAAAGTTATTCTCAGTAAACGTGGTTCATCGAGATGAGGAGAATTGGGGTGCCGACTTAGGCGGGTTATTGAATCGGGCAGTATCGAGCTCATATTCATCATTGAACACAGCTGGTACCATTGTTCAATGTCGTGAGTTCTTCTACTCGAGAAAAGTGTCCCTGATGTCTCCGGCACATTGGTGCAAATTACACTGAGATTCATCAAAGTTCTTTTCATTTCATCATTAGTTTTTGAAGTAGAGGAATTCTGCTGGTGGACAGTCAGTACCCGCCCCTTCGACTTTCTAATCTGATTAACATCTGAGTCGCAGCTTGCGTTAGCATTACTCAGCTGTTTAGCTTCCCGCGAATTCTCCTTAAGTAACGGAGTAACTTGTGGAGTTACGGGATGTAGCGTTGGGTTCGGGTTGATTTCACTTTTTAATGATTTATTGTGGGCATTTACTATCGACATCAATGATTCCTCAAATTTTTGGGAAATGTTCTCTAAGTATTTGACGCGATTTTCCAGGTCTCCTGATTGTGATGCATTGGTCCCGGTGCCGTTTAACGACTTTGTTCTACAGACACTGCATACATAACAGACACTAGGAATTTCCGGATTATTAATAACGACTACTGCCTCGTTAGTCAAAAGTTTATCGCAATTAGTGTGTATCTTAGTAGAGCACATAAAACACATGACTACTTTCGATTTCACACTTACCCCCTTTCTGCAAATTTGACACGTAGTTTTCGTAGGTCTAGACATCCGATAGCTGTTGAGGTTGTCTGGCCAAGGTCGTCTGATCGTTGAATGGGGGTGTTGATAGCTTCCACTAAAACACCTAGGCGCGTATCGATCGGTTCACGGTTGAGGGATGAAATTTGCGAGGTTCGCGTGGGAACGTATCGCAATGTATTGGATGCAAATTACCAATTAAAACAGTCGTGGTGATCGTAGATTTGATCTTGCACGAACGATGCACGGCTTGTTGAATTCAGTTGAAGAAGATCTTCCGAACGATATTGGTCCCGACCAAGTCAAAACAGCGACAACAAATTTTGCTCGCGCACACAATTTCCACGGTGATGTGGAAAATAGTAACTTCCGAAATATTGATCACTGGACACTGAAGCTGATTAAGTCCAATAGATCTCTTCAAGCGAAATCCAATGGTGTAAGAATAATCCGAATAGGATCAACGAGTGACGAGTAATGTTCAAAAGTATCAGAGCACAAAATTATGCGTCCGTCTGTTAACGTCTGCCTCGCGCTAGTATTTATTTAAATCAACTTCTTTTTCTTTGCTTGTTTTCTAATAGCAAGCATGTAGAACATATCCAGCGAAATCTATCACCGTCTTTAAATCTAGTTCCTCAAGCATCCAAAACGAGCCTTACGATGGAAGGATAGTTCACCTGGATTTTTTCAACTTTTACTACCGACAAATATGTAAAGACCTCATTCTATCTCACAAAAAATTTGAGACCTCAAACCATTTGTTCAAGGCACTTTTCAAACGAAAGGATACGTAAACTATCACACCCAGGATTATAGACTGTTTGTAGCAATTCTCGCATAAACTTCGTGATGTATTTTTATTCTTTCTGTGTTTGTTTTACTTGGAATCATTTACGAACTACCGTTAATCCCTCAACTAACTTGCATGAGTTTCAAACTAAATTAGTCTAGTCGTTATTCGATTATTCGTTAACCCTAAATACTTGACGGGATTTATGATCGCGCGACAAAGTTTTGGTTTCCCCGTGATAATTGCCCTTTCAAAGAGCGAATGTTAAAACTAAATCTACATGATTTTACCCAACAACTGATACAGAGTGGTCTTCTGTTGGCATTCAAAATCTTGCATACTGAGAACCATTCCCTTAAACACTCGCTAAAGCCCAATGACCATACTCGTACACGAAAACATCCAAAGGCTTTAACCATTCCACATTCTCGATTGGATATTCGTCGAAATTTTTCTCGATAAGAATTTGTTTCACTTTGAACTTTTTGATTGAAGAAATAACACGCTCGGAATCTGTGGCGGTTTTCGCTTCCAAACTGGATGAGTATATGACGAACCATGCGGTATGTGACTGTCCCTATTGAATTTTGGGAGATTTTATAATGTAAGTCCATATAACAGTCATCCTGTGGTTAGTGTTAAGCTAACTGCTTTTTCTACCATAGAATTTTCTGAGTTCTGAGTTATATACTGTTTAATTTTATTGCTTAGCTTGTTTATATACAATATCATTTCCAGTTTTACTATCATATGGCCATTGTTACGCTTGATGCATTTAAACCCATTAAACACTTCGAATTAACTTGAATATTTGTACCGCTCTCTCGCAAACTTTCACTAAGTTCTCTCAAAAGTCTTCGTGATAATAAAAAGTGGCTGTAAATCGTTTCTCGCACAAATTGTTTCTGCTACGAAGTCACTTTGGAAATTATCATGAAACAACACTTTTCTACTTGCGTGAGTATACAGTTAACTTGAGCTTACTTTGCAATGGACACTTTCGAAATGTATTAGAATTTCAACATTACAATTCATACGATGTACCACTGGTCAAACAATTGGTAACAAGCCGAACTCTGCTACACAAGTGCATGTGATTTGTCCAA
>JACCGJ010006848.1:0-14073 GCA_013407085.1 Atriophallophorus winterbourni | reverse complement strand
CTCTCCACTGTTGCCAGTTCTCAGCCATCGTCGACAGCGTGTCAAGCCACAGACACTCACTATCCATTGAACCTTACCCAGAAATCCGCGTTCGTCCGACGACGTCAAGCGTTTTAAGGCCTTCTTCCAGGTCAGCGGTTGTCCACCTGAACACCGTCGCCAGCCTGAGCCAACCGACACACGCAGCGCGCGGAAGGGTGTGCGCTCAGGCTTGATTCCCAAGACATGCCCTAGCCAGCGGAGAGGGGAACGGTCGATTAGGTCTCGTAGCATCAGGCTGTCCACACCTAGAACACGGTGCCTCATTTCAACGTTGGCCAATATCTGTACAAGACCCAGAACTACAACAATTCCGACATCGTCAGAATTCCCTTTCAATCGTGGACGGGTGTCTCATGTTTTCGGATAGAGTGGTAATTCCAAAGAAACTCCGTTCGACAGTACTCAAACAATTCCACACAAGTCATCCCGGGATAAATCGTATGAAGGCGCTAGCGCGCAGCTTCGTGGACTGGCCCCTTATGGATTCACACATTGAGAACCTGGTTAGCTCGTGTTCTAAATGTCAATCGGCATTAAAATCACCGACAAAGTGTGAACCACACCCATGGCCCAATCCCACAGAACCCTGGTCAAGAATTCACTTGGATTTCGCGGGCCCACTGAACGGAATATCGTATCTTCTACTGGTGGACTCACACAGCAAATGGCCAGAAGTTTTCCCTCTCACCAACACAACAACTCGGACGACAATCAAAAAGCTGCAAGAAACTTTCGCTAGATTTGGTTATCCAAAGACATTGGTGACCGATAATGGAAGCCAATTTACGTCGAATGAGTTCGGATCATTTTGCCGACAACATGGTATGAAGCACATCCGCACACCGCCATATCACCCACAATCGAACGGACAAGTGGAGAGGTTTGTGGACACTTTCAAGCGAGCAATGCTTAAAGCAGCGGGGGGAGGGAATACGGAAGACGTTCTGCAGAAATTTTTGACGTTCTACCGAATCACACCCAAGTAAAAGATCTGAGGTCAGCATCGACTTTATTTTCTCGAAAGCTTGTTGGGTCTCTTCTGACCATATCCAAAGGGTATCCTTCTTCAGTAGATTATTGAGAGGGCCGCGTAATTTGTGTAATGATGGTAAGAATTCGCCATAGTGGCTGACCAATCCGAGGAATGATCGCAATGTTGGGATATCATGTGGTGGTGGCATATTCTGAATTGCATCAATGTTTGATGGGTCTGGCCGTCGACCATGACGATCAATGATAAATCCGAGATATCTTATAGATTCCATGAAAAATTCACATTTTTCGGCCCGTAAACGGAAGCCATATTCGTTTATGCGTTTGAGGACTTCCTTTATACGATCACGTAGTTCATCCACATTTGATCCGACTATGATTATATCGTCGAGATTGGCAGCAGCATAGGGTGAATCTTGGAGCATGGTATCCATGACCTGTTGGAAGATAGCAGGTGCAGTCTTGACACCAAACGGTAAGCGTTGGTACTGGAAGAGCCCACGGTGAGTGTTGATGGTTAATAGCTCTCTCGATTCTTCAGCGACCTCAATTTGGAGGTAAGCTTCCGATAGGTCCAGTTTTGCAAAACACTGACCACCATTCAATCTGGCGAAGAGGTCCTCAGGAAGAGGTAGTGGGTATTGATGATCTGCCAAGGATGAATTTAGACCAGTCGAATAATCCGCGCAAACTCTCAGACTACCATTCGGTTTTTTGACAATCACAATTGGTGCTGCCCATGCTGAGTAGTTGACGGGTTTGATTACTCCGGCGGCTTGCAGTCTGTCAAGTTCTTTGTCGACGCTTTCCAAAAGAGCGTACGGTACGGGGCGTTTGGGACGAAATGTTTTTAAGAGATCAGTGTTCAATGATCCGCATCCTGTCTTCGCCACCTTCATGACCCAAGAAAATGAAAATTCAGCGGAAGAAGAGCCACCTCAAATTAATTCCGCGGAATGCAAACCAAGGAGTTGGGCCGATCGAAGACGTGTTTCAGTAACCACACGACAACCAAGCTTAAAGGGGGAGGTGTTAGGAGGGCACCCCCTGTCGTGTAGACAGTGAACGAACTATCGATTAATCGACCAATCAAGATCGATAGTGAGTTCCAATTGTGATTTTTATTCACTGTGATATTGACACATTTGCTCAATTGTGATAATCTTTGCATTCAGTAAATAGACGAGTTGAGTGACGGTTGCGTTCTCTCTGACCACACGGGCTGGGCCGACAACAGTACAGCACACAGCGCGGTGTTGCCACCACACTCGTGAAAGCCTCCGTAAACATCGATGTTCAAACACCTCAAAGCGCCGGAGTTCCTCTGCGCGTACTGCCCAGCTGTCGCACCCGTAAAGCAAGACCGACCTGACTGAGGCCAGGTAAACTCTCACCTTATGTCTCAAACTCTTCAAGAGTATTGGAGCACAGCACCCCACTGCCTACTCTCTGCTATTAGCCACACCCTCTCTCATGCCCCACAATTTCTCAGATTTTCTTATTCCGATGGATTTATGTTCCCTTTTCAATCTTCTTAACCAAACGTTCCGTAAAAACATGAATTTATGCATAAATAATTTATTTATCAATTTTTTATGACAACTTCATTACAATTTGCACCACTTTTTCCATAATAACCCTCCATTTCTGTTCTCTATCTGTTTCTTGCATCCTTGCCATTCGTAAATCTTGACATAATTTAAATGAAATTTTATTTCTATTAGACATTGAAAAATTTTTCTTACCTACTGTATATTCATTTCCCTTATTAAACGGAAAAAAATGTTTAAAAATCCCGCTCAATTCGTTCACTCGCACTGTGCTATTTTCTTTTGCTGTTTAAATTTCGATAAACTGATCATGTACTGCATGCCTTGGATGTCCAAGTATATATATTATTATTATAATGAGCAACCGAAAACTAAAAACTGCAGTGCTGCTGCTCTCAGTACAGCAGTGAGCTTAGGTTACCTGACAGTGAACATAGACACGCCAGTTGGACTTGTTCCAGTCGTGGCTTTACTTGACAATGAATTTGATACAACTTCGATCTCGCAGAATTTTGTTGAGAAATTTTGTATGCCTAGTGCGCCAGTTGATGTGTCGATAACAACACTTGGTCTACATCGAAAGTTGAAAAGTTCATTATTAAGTTTCGATGTGCATTCGATTGACAGTGATGAAATAATTAATGTTGCTGAAGCTTACACGGTTTCCAAGTTACCTGAAGCAGTGCTGAATTCCCCAAATATGATCAGCGCAAGGTATGCACATTTAAGAGATCTGACATTTTCAGAGAATGTTGGGCAATGTTGCTTATTAGATGCAACGTACCGGAAACGCATTGGGTGCTCGAACAACGTTTAAGTGGTCGTAAGCAGCCATTCTCTACCAAGACGTTTCTTGGATGGGTACTTCAGGGACCAACTGATTGTTCGACAGTTGTTAATCATGTGAGTGCTCTCACCGCACAAACACAAGATGTGCTCGACAAATTCAGCAAGTTGCATGACGAAAAGTTCGCTGATCCTTGTGTGGAAGATACAATCCTCTATCGTAATAATGGTTCTTTGATACGTATAGTAGAAAATTCCTCATTAGTTGACGGGCTTTTTCAGTTACCATTTCAGTGGAAAAACCTGATATTCAATTGGATGATAATTATCAGTTAGCCTTAATGAGGCGTAGCATGCTGAAAAGACGTATTGAAAGAGATGGAAAGTTGTCTCTACGATATGTTAAAGTATTACGACATCACTTTGAATGCCGACACATCGAGAATATTTCATATACTATTGAGCGTCCGACACGTGTTTGGTATTATACACATAACCCGGTACTGAATCCACCGAAACCGGAGAAGTGTAGAAATGTGTTTGATTGTGTCATCTTGAACGACATGTTGTTACATGGTTGGAACCTGACAACGAACTTGGCTGACATGTTCTGCATGTGCCTGCGCCGCAGGCGGACCGAGACACATTAAGACTGCTTTGGTGGTCAAATAACGACATGACGTCGCACATTAAAGCATACCGGATGACAGTGCATCCATTTGGTGTCACTCCTTCACCAATTTGTGCAACTTATGCGTTACGCAAAACTGTAAGACAGTTTCGAAAGCATTTGTTACAATGCATTTGTTGGAGAAAGTTGGGATTGGATGAAAGAAATCCTGATGATTTTTTGTTGTTATTCGATAGATGAATATCATACTTACGATCAGCCAAGGGGTTTCGAGTACCTCGTTGCATTGGTGTTAATAACCAGATTGATACGTAAACACATTTGCATATATTTTGCGATGCATCTGAAATTGGTCGACGCTCATCTTCGCCGTCAAAATGTACTCAACTTGAAATTGCAACAATTCGACTTTTTATTTGTACTGTATTTTCTCAACCGGAGAAATTACTGTGGTCAACTTGGATCGTTTCAATTGGATTCGCGTCACAACCTGACTTTTGACTGTTGCAGCATTTGTCTCAACTGGAGAAAATACTCGTTTTGTTTCGTTACAATCGAAGCACTATTAAACTTGGTCGACGCTCAGCTTCGTCATCAAAATCGGTGACCTAACCTGATCTATCATCAGAGTGAATCTGTGCGGATTAGAACATTGAAGCTTGATCCCTTTCACAAGATTTTTGTTGAACACTCGGTGACGTTCATTCATTTTGTCCTTCAATATTTTCATTATTGTAAAAGTATGATGAATGAACGTTCAGCAAAATTGGTGTGTGGAGCAGTTCGGTCCCGAAAGGATGGCGCAGACGATTTCGAGTCTCCATCAGTTGGTAGACATGGACTCGACTGTAACTGTGCACCTTCTAAACAAGCACTTGAATTGGAGCAAGATTTAGCGATTGCTAATGCTACAATATTGAAATTAACTTATGACACCTGTCATAAACGAACATCAGGTCTACCTTGTCTTGTGGCATATTTAGTTTTAGATGAGTTATTGGAAGAGGCCCGATGATTGATTGGCCAGTCAGAAGGCTTCACGATTTGAGCTTCGTCAATGCATAAATGTCAGGTTGCCGTCACTCTATTGGAGTGCCAGGCGGTTTTGAATGCAAGTGACAGTTTGCAGTATATTGTGCATATTTTACCGGCTGCGTTCCAGCAAAAATGGGCTGATCTAAAGAGCGTTATATACTGCGAGGGATTAGAAATTACGTTTTAGCAACTCACAGACTTTGTGTCACGTCGAGCTCGTATTGATTGGAGTCGATTTGGTCAGTTGTGCAAATGTAGCTTAAAAGATTCCATAGCAAAGCCTGTTAGCCTCGTTAATTGTCAAGAAATGGTTTCTGTTGGTGTAAAATTGAAGGATGTTCAAGTTTGTGTTGTCGGTTGTGCTCAGGAAGCGGAGTTACCTGACAGTAAATTAGCTCAGTCGGATTATGTGATTAAATTTCCGGACACTAATTCAGATACGATGGAGAGCAAGCCTGGCTCACCTGAAACCTATTCAGCCCGAATGAATAGAAAGCCTAGTTCACATGACACTGAATCAGCCGGAATGGGGGCGACATATGGTAACCATGACAATCCATATGATTGGAGTAAAGTGTTTCGTTGTGTACCTGAGGAGCCATTTGTGTTTCGAACTCATGATACACTAATAATATTTTGCAAATTAGATTTCTTTAATTGGCGCGAGATGTCGCTGTTTGAGGATAAAATAAACAAGGCTCGCTCGGGTTGGATAGCATACATAAGCTTCTTCTAGGAGAGAGTGGAAGAACCGAAGGACGTGGTGGGTCTTAGTCTAGCAAACGTTTACCCTATAAAAAGCCACATGTGTCTAGTGATGGTGATGCGACGTGGCATGTGTGACTCGCACTAAATAAAGTCATTTGCTTTATTCTATTGTGTTTTTTTGCTTTATGGATTGCAAGTTGCAGACACATTAGCTAAGTTGATTACACATTTAGACTCCATGAAAGAATTTGATGGGAGGTGTAAGAGACATGTTAAGTGTCATGTAGCTTTGAAATTCTTTTTTTCCCTTTCTACTTTCTACTTTTATACAATACCGATTTTTGTGACTGGAATTTGGGTTTTGTTTGTTTTCTCTTCAGAATTTAGAACTTAAACTATGCTTTTTGTAATTGTCTCATTGGAAATCTTCTGTTCACATGTTTGGTTAAGCTTTTGTTTTAATTCATTGTTTATGCCATTGTCGGTCATTGTTGTTGAATTTGGTTGCCATTTTGGTCACTTGTAATTGGCTTGTATTTTGACACCACTTTTGGGTGTCTTGTCTTTGATGAACATTTTGCACGGCAATTTTGTTAACTTCTCTCATTCTATTTATATCTTAGGTCGTCATTGAACTTGTTTGCATTTGATATAATTGATTTTGGAGTATTTTTGCCCCACTGTTTGCTGTACGCTTCTATACAGTTGAGGTTTGTATAATTATTGTTGTAATTGTTACGGGCTGCTCGAATTTAATACGTGATCCCAATTCTTTGATTACACTTGCTTTGCTTATATTCAACGTATTCTCGTTACATATTTTAACTCAATTTCATTGAAATAATATTCGTTGAATCCATTAAATATTTCCGGTGAAAGCATGCACTCGAAAACCCTATTATCTTCTCAAATTAAGCTACGTAAATTATCTAAGCCTAGTAATTGTACTGTCAGATTAGACAGTGACACCTCAATTATTCTGAATAAACTAGAAGAATTAAAATCAGCGTTGTCAGAACTTAGAAACGAACTAGCAATATGCAAATCCAACTATAGTTCTCTAAAACTGCTCTTATCTCTAATGAACTCTGATATTGGTATTGACCACGATATATTGATTCAAGCAAATAAATTTATAGGAGCCATGAGCACTGAAATATATCAAAAAGATGCTCGTTTGAAAAATGTAATCATCTTTAATGTTGCTAATAATTACCCTTTAAACGATTTAAAAAATGTATATTCTCGACATATGGCATTCCCATTGAATGTTTCACTGTAGTTCGACTTCGTAAAAACACAATTAAACAACCGACTCCTATTTTATTTAAATTCTCAGATAAAAGTTTTGCATTGTATTTACTTGATAATAATAACCTTTTGAAAAGTATACCTAGGTTCTCGGGTGTGGTCCTAAAACCGGACTTAACACCCATGCAACGAAAATTTAACTATATAAAACGCAAAGTCATCAGCTCCAATATTAATAACAATACCTCAGATACCAAAGAACAAATGCAATTTGAATCTGTAATTGAAATTCACTCTAATAAATCCCAAAGTTCGACATCCGCACCTGATATTCAAGGTGTGAGTGTAACTCGACATCTGCATCTACGCCAGCCACGTTTACCTAAACTAAGACAAACACGACCCCTCCTACCAAACCCTTCTACTTTCAGAGATGCACTAATCAGACAACCTCACCGACAACGTATGCAGACAACTAATTATATAAGAGGTTCACCCAGTCTAAAAAACCGTATTGACACATGTCGTTTCCTAATGAATAACCCCCTATCATATAAGCAACACTATCACCATTCATCAGCTCCTCATACACCTTTTTGAAATATTCAACCTTATTATAATTAGGTCCACAATGCCCTTCCAAGATTGTAATCGTTATGTACGACGCAACCGAATGAGGCTATTAATTATTCCCCTTACTCGCACTAAAGTTCGACAAAACTTCTTTTTGATTAGGTATGCACATCTTTGGAATTCTCTTCCACTCCATTTTCGTATGTGCACTTCCACAGGTAAATTTAAAGCACTCGTAGAATCTCTTATTGCTCTATCTCTAAGCGAAATTCTCAAAATAAAAACCTCTATAGACAGTATATTTTGTCACGGTATTCGTGGGTATTGAACCAATTGTAATTATTTTGTACATTAGCACACGCAAAAAACACTTGGTCACATGGCACTCGAATGATGATAGAACGGCGAACCAGATCGATTATGATCTAATTCGCGCACGTTGGATCTCTCCGGTGGTCGACTGTAGGTCCTATCGTGGAGCCGAAACAGGGAACGCAGCAGGCACCGATCACACACTTGTTCGCGCAAAGCTCCGCCTTTGCCTGATAAACCGCCAAAGGAAAACTCCTAGGAAGTGCTTAAACTTGGAAGCCTTAGAAAACCCGGCCTAACGTAAGAAGCTTATTGACGATATCGCTGAGCGGTTGGAGGGGAGTGATGCATCAGTCGAACAACAGTGGTCCCGACTGAAGACCGCTACTCAGACTGCAGCACTAAAAATCCTAGGCACCGATTCTCGTCGCCGACGAGATTGGATTTCTCAGAACACCATCGAGCTCTCTGCCCGGGCAAAAGACGCCCGAATGCCTGGTGCATCTGATTATCGCCTCCTTAGGAGAGCTGCTACACGATCAGCCCGCAAGGATCATCAGCTATATTGGGCGGAAACCGCATCCGAAATGGAAGCCGCAGCAAGTATAGGAGACTTTGGACGACTGTTTCGCCTGATTCGCAGAGCATCTGGAAGCTGTGGTTTCTGTACGAACCTTCGAGATTCGTCAGGACAGATGATATTTGACCTTCATCAAAAGATAGATAGGTGGGTTGAGCACTTCAGTAGCTACTGGACCGCCCGTCATCTATCAATGCAGTATTCACTTTCCCGATAAATAGCTGTGAATACCCGGTCAACTGCGAGGCACCATCAGAATATGAGATATCAAGTGTTTTACGACGAATGCGGAATAGTAAATCGCCAGGTGAGGACGGAATTTTCGTTGAACTTATTGAAGCCTGTGCCGACGTATTATTATCTCCGCTACATCGACTGCTTGTTCGATCTGGGAGACGGAAGTTTTTTCATCAGACTGGAGGATGTCTATCATTCTACCACTTCCGAAACGTGGAGATAAATCTGTGTGCTCCGATTACCGCGGAATAAGTCTAATCGACACCGCTGCTAAAGTGTTTGCAACGCTCCTGCTTAATCGGTTCTCCGCCCAAAGAAATATGCGCACCAGAGTTAACCAAGGTGGATTTCGCCCTGGGATGGGTTGCGTAGATCAAATATTTACTTTACGCAGGATCCTCGAGCACCGTGCACGGTATCAACAGCAAACGATGGCTTGCTTTATTGACTTCCGCGCCGCCTTCGACTCCGTAGACCGTGGTTGTTTATGGGACATCGTGCTATCGATTGCAAAAACTGAGGCTTCTCACTCTCCTTCAAAGAAGCCTTCGAAGCGATGTGATACTAACATACAAGATATTAAATACCTCACATCATCCCTTAAAACATTTATTCGAACACCGTGAGTCACGACATACACGCAGCCACTCAGCGACACTGCAAATTCCCCACTCTCGTAACTGCTGTCGCCGATATTTTTATTTTGTACGTGTCTGTTTCCTTTGGAATTCCCTTTCCGAAACTCTTGTCATCTCTCCCAGCATCGAAACGTTCATTCGAAATTTGAATACCTATTTGTTGCATAATGATTTGACGACACCTGCGTATTGACTCATGGTAACTACTCAACTTGACTATACTTGACATAACATGTTTATTTTATACCTATTTTCTGAACGAATATTTACTATGATATGGTAATTGTGAAGCTATGTGCTTTTTGTGACCATAAATTCTTGAATCTTGAATCTTGAAACGGTGAGAGGTCATCAAAGTAAAAAATTATATCACTTAGGAAATAAGAATGTACATTAAAATAACATAATATTTTTTAGTTTCTACGTTTTTTACGGCGATTGTCAGGCCGCATTTAGAATACTGCGTGCAAGCCTGAAGCCCCTTCTTTCAAAAGGACATATTACTACTAGAAAGAGTCCAACGACTGGCTACCAAAATGGTTGAAGGTATGTTTGGGAAACTCTACGAAGAACGTCTAATTTCTTCAGGTCTCTTCTCCCTTCGGCATCGGCGTCTACGGGGTGACCTCATAGAAACTTTCAAAATGCTGAAAGGCTTAGGAGACGAGGGCTGTCAAATCGTGTTCTTTCGAGCGATCAACCCCTCAACTAGAGGACATACATTGAAGCTCGCGAAAAACCACAGCCGTCTGAATCTTAGGCAACACTTTTTCAGTGAAAGAGTGGTAAGTTTTTGGAACAAGCTGCCTGAGGAACTAATAGCTTGCACATCAATAGGTGCATTCAAAAGATGTTTAGATGCCTTCTAACTTGGCCTTTTCCCAGACTTTTTCCCATGAATATACAGGTTGTATGTCGTCAGAATTGTTCATTTTTTGTTCATCTTGAAACTATATGGACTTGACCACGATTTAAAAACCGAAAAAATCCTGTTAAATAATGCGTCGTTTTAAATGTCATGTTTTAAATGTACGCACCAATTTTCCATAGCTAACCTCTCATCGGCTTGGTGAAGAGAAACCCTTTCCAAGATTATACTTGTATGCGACTGTGCTTGTTCTAGGGTTCGTACAACGATCCACCGGGGGGGGCCAATAAAACAATGTTCAGACACAGAATCACAAAGTGATTCTTGGTCAAAGCACCCAAGGCGCTTGTGGATGACCAAAGTAATGTGTTGCTCACATCCCCATCCCTTACACACCACTACCGGTTTCTGGCTGTTTGCCGTCGTCAGGTGGAGACAGTAAGATCAGGTTCAGTGAGCCTTGAAACAGTGGATTAACGGTAAACAAGGTTATACTTGTATGCCAACTGTTATATAAGGTTCGTACAACGAACCACGATGTTCAGACACAGAATCACAAAGTGATTCTTGGTCAAGCAATCGAGGCGCTTATGGATGACCAAAGTAATGTGTTGCTCACATCCCCATCCCTTACACCACCACTACCGGTTTCTGGCTGTTTGCCGTCGTCAGGTGGAGACAGTAAGATCAGGTTCAGTGAGCCTTGAAACAGTGGATTAAAGGTAAACAAGATTATACTTGTTTGCCAACTGTTATATAGGGTTCGTACAACGAACCACGATGTTCAGACACAGAATCACAAAGTGATTCTTTGTCAAAGCACTCAAGGCGCTTGTGGATGTCCAAAGTAATGTGTTGCTCACATCCCCATCACTTACACACCACTACCGGTTTCAGGCTGTTTGCCATCGTCAGGTGGAGACAGTAAGATCAGGTTCAGTGAGCCTTGAAACAGTGGATTAAAGGTAAACAAGGTTATACTTGTATGCCAACTGTTATATAGGGTTCGTACACCGAACCACGATGTTCAGACACAGAATCACAAAGTGATTCTTGGTCAAAGCACTCAAGGCGCTTGTGGATGACCAAAGTAATGTGTTGCTCACATCCCCATCCCTTACACACCACTACCGGTTTCAGGCTGGTTGCCATCGTCAGGTGGAGACAGTAAGATCAGGTTCAGTGAGCCTTGAAACAGTGGATTAAAGGTAAACAAGGTTATACTTGTATGCCAACTGTTATATAGGGTTCGTACAACGAACCACGATGTTCAGACACAGAATACAAAGTAGATTCTTTGTCAAGCACTCAAGGCGCTTAAGCTGACCAAAGTAATGTGTTGCTCACATCCCCATCCCCCTTAAAGAAACAACCACTACCGGTTTATCAGCGTGTTTGCCATCCGTCAGGTGAGACAGTAAGTCAGTTCAGGGAGCCCTTGAAACAGTGGATTAAAGGTAAACAAGGTTATACTTGTATGCCAACTGTTATATAGGGTTCGTACAACGAACCACGATGTTCAGACACGGAATCACAAAGTGATTCTTGGTCAAGCACTCGAGTCGCTTATGGATGACCAAAGTAATGTGTTGCTCACATCCCCATCCCTTACACACCACTACCGGTTTCAGGCTGTTTGCCATCGTCAGGTGGATACAGTAAGATCAGTTTCAGTGAGCCTTGAAACAGTGGATTAAAGGTAAACAAGGTTATACTTGTATGCCAACTGTTATATAGGGTTCGTACAACGAACCACGATGTTCAGACACAGAATCACAAAGTGATTCATGGTCAAAGCACTCAAGGCGCTTATGTATGACCAAAGTAATGTGTTGCTCACATCCCCATCCCTTACACACCACTACCGGTTTCAGGCTGTTTGCCATCGTCAGGCGGAGACAGTAATATCAGGTTCAGTGAGCCTTGAAACAGTGGATTATAGGTAAACAAGGTTATACTTTTTGCCAACTGTTATATAGGTTTTGTACAACGAACCACGATGTTCAGACACAGAATCACAAAGGGATTCTTGGTCAAAGCACTCAAGGCGCTTGTGGAGGACCAAAGTAATGTGTTGCTCACATCCCCATCCCTTACACACCACTACCGGTTTCTGGCTGTTTGCCGTCGTCAGGTGGATAAAGTAAGATCAGTTCAGTGAGCCTTGAAACAGTGGATTAAAGGTAAACAAGGTTATGCTTTTATGTCAACTGTTACATAGGGTTCGTACAACGAACCACGAGGTTCAAACAAGAATCACAAAGTTATTCTTGGTCAAAGCACTCCAGGCGCTTGTGGATGACCAAAGTAATGTGTTGCTCACATCCCCATCCCTTACACACCACTACCGGTTTCTGGCTGTTTGCCGTCGTCAGGTGGAGACAGTAAGATCAGGTTCAGTGAGCCTTTGAAACAGTGGATTAAAGGTAAACAAGATTATACTTGTATGCCAACTGTTATATAGGGTTCGTACAACGAACCACGATGTTCAGACACAGAATCACAAAGTGATTTTTGGTCAAAGCACTCAAGGCGCTTAGGGATGACCAAAGTAATGTGTTGCTCACATCCCCATCCCTTACACAGTTACCACTACCGTTTCAGGCTGTTTGCCATCGTCAGGTGGAGACAGTAAGATCAGGTTCAGTGAGCCTTGAAACAGTGGATTAAAGCTAAACAAGGTTATACTTGTATGCCAACTGTTATATAGGGTTCGTACAACGAACCACGATGTTCAGACACAGAATCACAAAGTGATTCTTGGTCAAAGCACTCAAGGCGCTTGTGGATGACCAAAGTAATGTGTTGCTCACATCCCCATCCCTTACACACCACTACCGGGTTCAGGCTGTTTGCCATCGTCAGGTGGAGACAGTAAGATCAGGTTCAGTGAGCCTTGAAACAGTGGATTAAAGGTAAACAAGGTTATACTTGTATGCCAACTGTTATATAGGGTTCGTACAACGAACCACGATGTTCAGACACAAAAAAGAATCACAAAGTGATTCTTGGTCAAAGCACTCAAGGCGCTTAAGGGATGACCAAGAGTAATGTTTTGCTCACTCCCCTCCCTTACACACCACTACCTGTTTCCAGGCTGTTTGCCCATCGTCAGGTGGAGACAGTAAGATCAGTTTCATGAGCCTTGAAACAGTGGATTAAAGGTAAACAAGATTATACTTGCATGCCAACTGTTATATAGGGTCGTACAACGAACCACGATGTTCAGACACAGAATCACAAAGTGATTCTTGGTCAAAGCACTCAAGGCGCTTGTGGATGACCAAAGTAATGTGTTGCTCACATCCCCCATCCCTTACACACCACTACCGGTTTCTGGCTGTTTGCCGTCGTCAGGTGGAGACAGTAAGATCAGGTTCAGTGAGCCTTGAAACAGTGGATTAAAGGTAAACAAGATTATACTTGTATGCCAACTGTTTTTATATAGGTATTCGTACAACAACGAACCCATGTTCAGACACAGAATCACAAAGTGAATATCTTGGTCTAAAGCACTCCAGGCGCTATATGGATGACCAAAGTTATGTGTTGCTCACATCCCCATCCCTTACACACCACGACCGGTTTCAGGCTGTTTGCCATCGTCAGGTGGAGACAGTAAGTTCAGGTTCAGTGAGCCGTGAAACAGTGGATTAAAAGTAAACAAGGTTATACTTGTATGCCAACTGTTATATAGGGTTCGTACAACGAACCACGATGTTCAGACCCAGAATCACAAAGTGATTCTTGGTCAAAGCACTCAAGGCGCTTGTGGATGACCAAAGTAATGTGTTGCTCACATCCCCATCCCTTACACACCACTACCGGTTTCAGGCTGTTTGCCATCGTCAGTGGAGACCTTAAGATCA
>JACCGJ010006846.1:0-24449 GCA_013407085.1 Atriophallophorus winterbourni | reverse complement strand
TTTTGTTCTTAGATGGTTTACTAGAGGTTTCACTTTGAACATTGGGTCAAAATCAGCATCTCCAGGTTTGCCAGCGTTTGTGTTATCAGCTAAATGAAGATTTGATTTGATGGCTTCAAATCTATCTCGAGACATGCACTCAGCTGCATAGTCAGTGAGAGGAGAGAGCTTCTTGGCCCCGTGCATTCTTGTATTTGGTAACTTTGATATTGAGAAATACAGTACAAGGCCCAACCATTTTTCCAGTTCTTCTTTGGGAACATAAAAGCCGGTTGTATCATTTTTGGGACACGCTCTTGTATAGCTTCACATGCCGGATGTCACATATTTGAGACATATATTCCGACAGTCATATTTCGCACAGAAAAATATTTCATCATTCGTGTATACGTTGAATGTGTTCAGAAGATGTCTATAAATGAAGCAAAAAATTATCAATGTATATACTTACAAGGTTTTTCAGCCATTGCACTCAGAAAAATGAAGCGCGGAGCGAACTTTCACACATCCCTCACTTCCGAGTTTTGTTGACACTGGCGCGCCGCATGCTCCGCCATCTTAAACGCATTTTCAAAACGATAGCAGAACGTGTGCCGATTCGATCCCACGGCATACAAGTGATCTGTCTAATTTAACTTGGGTCATATACCTTTAAATTTTTGTACCGATTTGCCCCATATCGTCGTTAAGGGTTAAGGAAGTTTCCTGTGGTTTTACTTCACTGTAAGCGCTGTTAGGCAATGTTGGTCCCTGTACTCCTTCATTCTACTAAATGAAGGGAGAATAACTCGATTGCCGATGTTAAAGTCTAGCACGTCTTAGGGTAATGGGATGAGTGTCCATTTTGGTTCACGATAGCCTGAATTGAAATAAAATCAACGACATCGTTAAAATTGTAGCGCGCGCAAATTGAGTGTTTGTTCAATGTCTGAGAGTTGAGGTTTCAAACGTGGTATTGAGACAGTAAGATATTTGTATATATTTGAAACCGATCTGGAATCCGTACTTATGAAAAGAAAGTTTGCGATGAATCAGTTGGAGCAGCTTTCGCTTCTGTCACAAACGCTTCGATAGACCAAGGATGTCAGTGTGAAGAAGGTTCACGTTTAACTGGTATTTTCGTGGCCAATCCTAAGTTATCTAAGACAGACAGGCAAATTGATCCATCCCATGCATGGTGGATTAATCAATCAGATGCTTATTTTGTGTGCGTCCGTTTACCAAACTGCTCAAGCAATCTGTACGCACCTTCGGGGTTGTGCACCTTAATCCCTATTGGCTTCAGAACCGAACGGCACATTGTTGAGATATCCGCCCCATCCACCGTTAGGCGTGAACCATGTCCGTACCGACACCCTAGGTCTGACGAAGCCTCTGTGTCAAAAGCGAAACGTGACATTGAGACCATTTTCACACAAATGGTTCATAATGCAGAACGAAAATGGGAAACGCAGAGATATTAGACCATTCATAAATAGCATCTTTCAGAAAGCGACCGATTACCTTAAAGCTGATTTTGCTCTTTTACAGTAGAGAGATGCGAGAATTCGAATGTTTTGAAATGACCTACTTTAAAGAGATTTTTAATTACTAATATTTAACGGGCTTTGAACGAATCGATCAAATTCGCACAAAAAACAAAATGATTGACCTCCTTTCCAATCGGACTATGTTCCAGAACTCGGTTTTTCTTCTCCTCGGAATTTTCCAGAGCGTTGCTAGAATCATTGTAAACGCCGGTTGTCGGAACGGAATCCACCGAGCGGCAAACCAACAAATCCACGAGACTGTCAATTGGCTTCTCACGCAAAAATGCCACGGTTCTGGCTTGTCCAAGGTGAGCGACTTGCTGGCCATCAACCTGAAACGTGGAGGTAGACAGCCATTCAACTGCTGACAACACTTTCGGACACACAGAAAAACAACAGACGGTCGGAATTGATATATACGTATAAAACATATCAGTTGATATTACGGTCGTTCTGTGGGTGGCCACCCTGATTACTTATATTGAGTAAATGTGAATTCAACATCCGTAATCCATTCCTGTATTCAACCATTTGGATTCCTGTGTGACGAGCATCCTCATTTGCATGAAAATCCATCCTCCGTGACGAGTTCTTACCTTGTTTACTTGGGTGACAACTCATTTGGAGCAATCAGCAGGGTTTTACTAGTGGTTACATGCTTTTTATTTTCCAACTCTTACGGGACGAGTACGAAGCTGTAAAGTGTTTCACTTATGAAGGTATTTGTGTCCATGACGAAAAGCGAAGGTATAGTGCTCTCATACATCGAATACAATTGTTCTCGTAGTAGTGATGGACTCTACTCGATTCTTCCACGTCTGAGAAGAACGCGTTTAGCCGCCGACACTCATTCCTTTTCTATTCATACCCGGCGATGGTGAGGGTGGCAAAATAGGGCTGATGAAACTTCTAATTGGGTATCCACCGCATCCACATTAAAACAAAGTTTTGATTTGTATGTCACTGTTGTATAAGGTTAGTAAGACCAACCTGTTCAAGCACATGTGCACATACATATCCAGCTGGGCCACTGGTTTGAACAACAATCTTCATTTGCACACATTCCCATCAGACACCCAACGAATTGAAGTATTATTTTTAAATCCATTAACTCCTCTATTTCTATGTAAGAGCAATTTGGGTGAAATTATTGTCAAAAGAGCTCTATTACATAAAGAAACATGTGATTCTGGGAAAGAATACGTGTTGTTTGTGGTGCGGATGTTGGTCGGATATATTCTCGTCCACGCCACTCTGCCTATACATACAACCTGATTATGGCTACTCAACAAATAATCAGAGTTTGAGTTGTGAAATCTCCTTGGTAGTTGCTTTTCTATTTAAACTATTATTCACAGCTACTTCACTTTAAATCCGATGAGCTGAAATTAAACATGTGAGTTTGACATGAAGGTATCGAAATATCTACTTTGGTTACGAAAGGGAATGTCACATTTGGTATTATTGCTTGGAATTCTGCATCGATTTTTTTATTTTTCCAAAAAATCCCAAAACGCGGAAAAGCAAGGCCACTCATCGATTTACCTGCACTAAGCGATCACCTGGTCGTAGTCTACCGTCGGACAGCGCAGCACCGTTCGGTAGAATGCTTTTGACGAAAATCATACGCTCCCCACTTCCCGGTACATCACGCCCGGTCAGACTGAATCCCAACCCAGAAGGGCCTGTGGGAAGGAAAGAGGGCAGAAAAGTACAAATCATTGACTTGATGTGGTATATGTGAGTGCAAATTCCCTTAAGAGGTAAACCTCTGGGGTCACATGTCTGTGTTGTGGCCACCCATTCATCAAATCCAATCGAATATTTAATTGAAGCAGTCTCCTCAGAGCAGAGTTTACTGTTAGCGCATTCGACTGTTAAACTAAAACCGATTTAGTAAAACGGGCAATAGCATCTCATTGGCAGTTACAAATGTAAGTGAATCACTGTTCTCGCTGGTTCAACAGGTGTTCGTAATTGTGAGTATCTTCGCCGAAGGCGCATCATGCGATGTTATCACTAACGCATCTTTTATTCAGCAATAGTTAGTGAGTTCTATATCACGCGAAACAACAGAGCACTGTATACCGATGTGCGCGTTGAGGGAGAGATCGTTTTTTCGCGCACCGCACTGTTTCGTCAGTTGAAAGGCTGTGAAACATGAATTAGTTATGCTTGTAACTCCGTGGTGGACATCAAACAACACCTCTATGCAGAGTTGAAATAAGAATGCCTTGATAAAGTGGAGCAATGGGTAAAACAAATTCGCGCTTGCATGTTCCGGTTGGTTCGACCAACCTGTTCAATCAAATGTGCCCGCACGCAAGTAGGTGGGTTAAACCCATGGCCTTGAAGAAAATGATGATGACGATGATGATTGTAGATATTAACAAAACAATAATCATTTTACAATGCGAAAAAATTTGAGCGCAATCGGTTAGAGCAGTTTTGGGTAACGTTTCACTTCTGACACAGAAGCTTCGTCAGACCAAGTGTGATAGTCCGGACAGGGAACATGATCATGCGTCGACTAACCTTTGTGCAATTTGATGTGTATGTATTTGGATTTCGAGTTGGCAGGACCCTGTGGCGGACTCTCCGCTTGTTTCAGTTCTTCCTTTGCTTCAAGTCCCACAGGGGATGTCGTTGATCGACTAAGCACTGTGTGTGGTGAGCGACGTGGCGGGGGAGGGGGTGCAGATTTCTTCAATTGGGTTGCATCCGATGAAGACGAAGTCTCATGGGAACTTGCTTGAGCGGTCGATTCACCTTTTGGAAGGACGTCTAAAACAAGCTCTGGCTGGCTCAGTGCGGCTTGAAATAGTTCTCGACTTCTGGATAACAGTGTGGATTAAACAATACCGGTTTATTTCATTTCACGTGTCTATTGCAATTAATGTATGTAGCGGTTGTGATATTGATTTGTGGGCTTTGCTAATGTTGAGAACCAAATTTGAGATATGCAATAGTAAACTTGTTTTCTGGGTTCTACTGAGATTACAGCGGATGTTTTTTTCAAGATTATTCAAGGTTTTTAATGGTTTAAAACACCAGCATAAACACTAAACCATAGGATAGTAAAAGTGAAATGTAAGTGTATAAAACAAGATAAAGACTTAAATAAAGCATTATATTAGTGTTCGGGAAACGAATAATTCAATAAATTACTTTGAACTTTGAACTACTTTGAATTTCGCTTCAAAGTTATGGAAGCTAGTGTAGTGAGTAACGGTAGAAGGTAAACTGTTCCAAGTAAAACAGACAAGGACAGAATAAAAATACCTTATACAGTTCAGGTGGGAATGGTGTACCACTAGTTTATAATCATGCGTCCGATAATTTCTCATATACCTTGGCGTGAATAAATCCCTTAAAGGATGGTTTGGGGTATGGAATATTTTGTAAAGTGGGATAAGGTCTCCTCTGATTCATCTACAGGGAAAGTCGAACAGATTCAGATGGGCTATCCTTTCTATATAAGGCTTGTTTCCCATGCTGAGAACTAGTTTTATTGAGCGGAGATAGATTCGCTGCATAAGTTCAATATCCTACTTGAGCCCCGGAGTCCATGACTGGTCTCAAGTATGTATTTATGATCCTTGGGAATATCTTGAGCGAAAATTTCCCAAATACCCGTTCGAGTAGATTTACGACACGTGTTGTATTTTTAAAGGCACTTATATATTGAAGTGAAGTTTGTAAACTGGACCATATCCAGACACCCAATTCTTTTTCTTCACTGCAATTTTCAAGGAAATGTGAACCTATAGATTATGAGAACTGTACTCTGTTTCCCACATTCATGATCCTGCATTTGTTGAACTTTAACGACCAGTTTTAAAACGTATCAGTAATAGCTGACAGCCGTCTGGGCCACGGATGCAACGCCATATTTCTATGTCGTCCGCAAATAACGAAATGCCACATCGAACAAGTTCCGGCAATTCATTGACATAAATCAGAAAATGGATCGGACCACAGACTTAAGCTTGTGGAACTCCGCTGCTTGCTGTGATTTGATAATCGTTTCTGCTTGCTCTACGCATAACACCGATAATTATGAAATACATCACTCCAGCTAGAAGTTCATCTAAATATACGATTTCCACCGCGAATTGTTTGACCTCGGTGTAAACTTCACGCATACACCCAATATAGATGAAATTTGGGTGCTGACAAGGATACTTCAATAAGGCTTTGTGTAAGCGATCTCGCGAATATACTACGAGATTTAAAAGCCTGGATTTGGATAATTTAATTCGATAGCTCTCGTTACAATGAAATGGACACCATTCTGTTTGATGTTTCGCGGCACATGTAGCGATTTGTCAAAGTTAGCGAGATTAGAAATATACATCAACATATGTTCAGTAATTTGACTAAAAATTCCCAAATTTGTTGACAAAACTCTTGATCTTTTTTGATATCTCCTAACAAGCTCTAGAATACATTTATGACAAAATAGAGAATTGGATCTGATCTCTATTATCCAAATTCTATTGAATGTATTAAAGAGCTTGTGGTGAAATACGGAAACGGAAATCCTCCACTTCTAACAAGTGTTTTAATTAATATCTCTTCGAAGACCAAAATAATTTTAGCTGCTGTCGCTGTACGCATGACAAGCTTTAACTTGGACAACTTTGTGTTCTGCTATAGCCACACATTGAACACTTTGTAAACAATTCAGAATTGCCGAGTCATTCTATCAGGCTTATTTAAAAAACGAAAATTTTAATTTTAATATTGTTAAGCCCAAGCTCTATAATACATTGGGATTCGATGTTTGATTCTCCCTGATTGACTAGATGTTTCTCGGAGTTATACGGATGCAACCCACACAATACCTACGGCAGCAAGTCAGTCTACTACACCATTTTCTTAAACATCACATTCATCGAATACTTTAGCCGAAGCGATGATTCGGTGTGCAGATCGTCGAAACTGCTATAAACACAGAGAAGAGATGAGAAATTTGATTAAAAGGAATCAACATACCTACTATGAGATTAACTACTATTCACGTGCAATTATCTAGTTGCCTTCCTGGGTCCATAACAACCATCGATGTACATTGCTAATGCATGATCGCTACTTACTCCAGGTTTTTCACACGGAAATATAGTGTGACTTCAGAGACAGTATCATTCTCACCATGTTTACAGCGACAAGCATTACTCGTTCGTCTTCTGTCGTCTGCGAAACTGAGGGGTGCTATCAGTTTCGCATTTGTTCTTCCACAGATTGAAATTGATGTCTCACACAATGTGTTCATGATTGCAACTTCTCCCTAACTAGAAGGGTGGATGTTAACTTCTTGCATCACACCTTACCGCAAATCGTGAATACAATGCTATCAACCTGCTTAAACTTAAGTAGGTCGCAGCTAACAAACGGAAGCTCATTTATACACAATCTGGTTTGCTCGAACATGCATTTATTTTATTAGTAGAAAGAAACCTTTCATTTCAGTTCAACCATCAATCATAACAGCTCAATTAAAGATTTGTATGCACTAACCTTTCAAACGGTAATCCAATCAAACAGACGCCGTTAATGCTGAGAATTTTATCGCCAACAGATAAGCAACCTTCCTTGGCTATTCGACCGTCGGGGACGACGTGGTGCACTTCTAAGCCGAAATCGCTGAAAGAACAAGGAATATTCTCGAATGCTGCGAAATACGGGTAGGCATTACTTGATTGATAAAGGGAATGTATTTATCGAGGAATTCGGTTATGAAGGTACACATGATTCCAATGGAACTCTTTGTGCTGTACAGATTTTGAACACGTGAGCAACCTAACATGTCACTTAGTACCTAGTTTAAATGGTGACCTTGTTATTGGGACTGCCTAAGTATTTCTGGAATTATAGTCGATTATTGATTTCGTACTAGTGCTGCTGCTTATCAGATGCTGATAAGCAGATTACATTACGTAAGCCAGGTATGAGTAACAAAATGAATATCAAACACATTTTTCAACCGGTGTTAAACAAGATTAACATGCCAAAGTTTTAATGATTCATCCACCCAGAATATCTCTCGCCATCAGATGCCACGTCCATCGTCAGATTGAGAGAACGATGTATGAATGTACATTCGAAACAAAAACAATATATAACTAGAAATGGTTAACCACGTCCCACGTTCTTCAACCATGGTGCTCTGAAACCGCTCAAACCTGTTGTCATGTTTACACGAATGAAGCAGTGAAAATAAAACGAACACTGGAGTAGTGATTTATAAGCAAAATTAGTAGTTTATTTACTCAAAAAATATTTTACAAATGATAGAAAACCACGTTTAGTTCAAACATAACAGATTGGAATGGAGTTTTCTCTTTCAGGTACTTTAAGCGGATGAAGAAGTAGAAAAGGAAGAGGAAGTAGAAGACTTTATTCGTGTATACGAATGTTCAGTAATTAAATTAATTTCACCATAAATCTGAGAAAAATTGAAATGTATAAAATCACAAGCCTGATACAGGCAAAGTGTCGCACAATAAATACTGTACGAGGGTCAAAATACTGTCAGGTTACCTAGGCCTAGACAGACATACGAATGAAATTAGAAAATAAAGTTAGAAAATTGATAAGGAGATCTCAACATCGGTTGGAAAATTGTCAGGCGCATCTGCAACTCTGAAACAGCCATCGATTGCTTAACCATGTATCGAGACAGGTAAGGAATAAAAGAGTTTCTGAATATATTAGTTCGTGAATAAGGAATAATTATTGGCTTCGGGTGGAGGAAAAAGTTTTGCAGGCAACAATGATCTTGTTCAGTGGATGGGAACTATCAGCAGAAATGTTTTTGATCAATCTGTTGCATTAACTAAAATGACGATCTATAATAGCGTCTCGAATTAAATCCACGGAAACACAGCTCAATTTTGAGATAACCTTAATACCTCTTCTGATCATCAGAAAATCTTTTTCCAGGAGGCCAGGAAAAATTACGGGGGATGCGTAAAGGTGTGGAACGATGCAAGAAACAACAGTGTTGAATTATATTGTGTGGGTTGGAGAGAGAACAGAGGCGAAGAGCAAAGAATGACAACCGGGCAACTATCAGGAATTGTGTGGTCACATGTTTGGTCCTGCTAAGACTGTCGGATATTGTAACGCTAAGGTACTTGAAGCTAATGCATCTTTCAAACACCGAGCCATTAAATGAAACACGAGGAATGTTCTTATGCAGAGCTAAACATCGCTGTCCGGTCATGTTGGAAAATAACATTTCGTTGCATTTTGGGGGATTGAAAGATAAACCAAGTGTGGATGACCATTGAACAATGCTTGTAATCATGGATTCTAACGCATGTTGGTCGACCCGCCTATTGTGGTTCCACGCAACGGCAAACTAGTCGGCGTATTTAATAGTAAGCGCAGAAGGGTTACAAGAAGGATCAGAAATGTGAAAATAAAATAAAAATGGGTAAAGTATTGAACCCTGCAGGACACCACGTGGAATCGGTATCGCCATTCACGACCGTGTATTGAAGACAACCTTCGAAGTACGATGCAATCAATTAAATAATGCTTGATGAAACACCACATTCAGATAGTTTTCGAAGTAAGAAAATTCGTACAACAGTGTTAAACGCATTGGTATAATTCAGAAAACAAATTTGTACTGCTTTCGATTTACTGTCAAGAGAACGTGAAATATGATCCGTAAGCAAAGGGACAGCATCAACTTTTTAACGAGAAGAGGAAGAAGGAAGAGAATAAGAAGGAAAAACATTCATTCGAACAATTTCAAAATTTCAGCTTTAGACTCCTTTTTAATGAAACAATATAAAAATTGTAACCTGAAATTATCCACATTATATTATCGAGAAGAATTTGAATTTGTTGAACACCAAATGGTAAAGTATAATTGATACCAAACGTTCAAATTATATGAGCTTTTACACTGAGCCTACTAACCGAACGTAACTAATAAGAGAACATCTGTTTTCAGCATTTATCAAGTGACCTACTTTGGGAACACTATGAACTCACATTCTATCAACGGTGCTTGCAGATTGTCTCTCCTCCTCTGATCGAATGCCCGTGGAATCAATGTAAATCGGTTTGATTTGAATGCCCAAATGTTCGCCCAATTTGTCATTCGGCAACCGAATCCGGATGGTATCCGAGTGACCTGACCGCGTGGACCTACGTGGGCTGTGCTCATCGTCTCCGTGCTCGCCGGTGATCGATGTCATCGAGGAACTCCCACTGTCGGAATTGATCTTCGTGGTGCATACGGGTTGCGGGTTTATGTGTCGAGTGGATTCGAGCCAACGTAGCACGGCTGGGACCGGAAGCCCTTTGGTCACTGGCTGGGAATGGTTCACTATTTTGCTCGCAAAATTGGCTCGCGATCTAATTTCATTGGTTTTGTTCAAAGATTTGGAGTCGTTGTCACATGGATTTGGGCTGAAATTCAGGAGAGAATTTTCGACATTAATTACTTATAAAAATGGAATGATATATAATGCAAGGAAATTTGAGTGAAATTGATTAGAACTGGTTTTATGTAACGTTTCGTTTCCTTTTATGCCAAATAATTAATTAGATTTTTTCCTTAACCTCATTAGTTATGTACTTGAACGTATGTGGGCCACAGTGTCAACCGACCTTGACCGTGTTCACTTGAATTAGACTGATAGTAGGTAAATTGACCACTGATCCGCAGACTTACTATAGGCTGTTTAGCGGTAAGGTCAAATCAGTGGTGGTGGGTTGACTACTACTTAATCATGTTCCCTGTCCTGACTATCACCCTTGGTCTGACGAAGCTTCTGTGTCAAAAGTAAAACGTTCCCCAAAACCTGCTCTAACCGATTGCACTCAAATTTCTTTGCATTATGAATACACAATCGGTTGGACTGATTTATATTTGGGACAACAAAGTGTAACAAATATGTAAGTGTGAACTGTATCTAATGGAACAGTTTCGGATATTTATAAAAAGCAGATGCAACAACTATTATGGTGAGATGGTGATTCTGAAATGAACCAGAGCAGCCGGTTTTCGGTTTTTACCATAATTTACGATGATACTAAAATTCTAGAAATACGCAGAAGTTTGCGCAAACTAAAATGACAACTTTGCTGGACAATACTAAAATCAACACATCAATGAAGATCAGGAAATGGTGCTTCTTCATTTGAGCACAGGACCACATTACTGGTCATGACAACATAAAATATTAGATCCTCTGTTAAATAGCGGCAACGTGTATCTAAATATCACATCGTTGATCTTGGCTCATGCGTATGCGATAGAATGATGCTGCTACTCAAATCGTATCGGTTCGGTTATAAAGGATTTCATACAGAAGTAGTGCTAAATGAATCAAAAGGAAGAAAACTGTTGGGTGAGTCATGCTAACCCTGGAAACGGACTCCCATTTGTTTTCGCTACATTCAAATCCTTTAACTCACCCATAAAAACGAACTCCTATCGGCCTCGCTATGCACTCAGCGACGTGTCAATTGTTAAATACTTTGCCTTATCTACCTCTGCAACCCACGTTTCCGGGCTAATCTGCACTTTCATGTTTTGAATTACTTTCTGTCTTCTAAGTACACACCATATTCATGGCCGCACAACCTGGACATTGAACCTTGGACTTTTGAATGAGAGAGTTTTCACTCCGGATTTGTTCTGTTTTCCAGACTGTTGCGCTAAGAACAACGGATCAATTGACAGAACGCAACGACTGTCTATGCTGCACTATTCGCCTCATGATAACAAACACTCAAACAATGAGAAATCGATACAGTTTCTGAACCAGATCCGAAAAAACTGAAAGCAAATCTGCCGTGATATGGTTGGTGTTTTATGTCTCGAGTGGTTTCGAGCCAGCGTAGAATGGCTAGGGCGAGATTTCAATATGAGATTAGTTGAAAAGACACCTGCCGATTTATCGCCAATCCCTCGTGAACGACCCAAGTCCGATTACAGGCAAACATAAGTGGTCAAGAATCCCGTTTTTATGTTTCGCGTCCGAAGAAAATTCATGCGTTTTGAATCTATTCATTGCTGAATGCTTTGAAAACCCTCAGTTAACCCACAGAACTTTCATCCGAAGAGAAATCCGTCTACTCCTCTACTAATTTTCCCATACTATCTCAATCTAATGACTCGAAATTCACCTTGAATGAAGTAGTCCTGTTACCGACCTTGAATTCCATACGGCCATGCAATCAGACAAACACTGGAAGCTTGGAGAATGCACGTAGAAATACACTGATGCAACAAAGCAGTGCAAGATTGGCAGAGAATTATGGATCAGAAAGTTAATCGTCCGTTTCTTCCTTCTGCTTAAATGTGTCTCAGCAATGTAAGCGCCAATCTGTTAATAGGTTTCCTTTGGGCCATTTAAGTTAAGAATCACATTTCAACTAATTCATCTTCGTTGAGCCAAACTTAGACAACAAAAGTAAATGCTACGATCAGTGATAAGTTATCAAGTGAAGCACATGAAATATGGTGGTTCATCACTCATAGACCACCAGCGATTTCTCTTACCATAGCGCTAAGGTTTATATTGCAAGCGCATAACTGTGACTTGGTTAGTTTGAGGCAAATTACTGATATACAGTAAGCAAGTGATATGCCATCACAGATTCAAAAATAGTTGAGGTGCTGGATGTTAACTACTTCGAACTTGAACGCGGCGTGCATTTTGTCAATATACCACCGCAACTTCTGCTACCTGAGACAGATGATGTCAAGTCAACTCGGTAGAGCATAAATGTAGCTTCGTGCGCTGCAATAACCACATCATGTGATAGAAAATGGCAGTAACGAAATGGTAGATGTTGCGCCGACAAACAAGCCGTTAATCAAATGACCAACCACACGGTCATCAGTGTATTTTATGTAAGTGTGATGACAGATTTCGGAAAAGGTCACCGTTAATACATCACTCCTATTTTTTATATAATCGGTGTGCGCGAATATCGGCGCGAATCTAGATTGATTTACGGTCAACCCGGGACAATAGCGCTGATCATAAATATGGGGTTGATGTATGAGAGTAAATTCAGCAGACTGGACGTGTTTGATTTATTTAGAGTTAGAAACTTGATGGTTGCGGATTGAAAACAGCTTGTTCGAGCTCTATTGAACGTATAGATATCCATTAAGACTAACATTCTGAATAGTTTGAAGATAGTCTTGAAGTTAAAGCAACCAGAAAATCAGCATAAATGAATACCTACTCGATTTATCGCAAGAATAAGTCATCTGGCTTGTGGGTTTTGCCCAAATCATTCCTACAGTTTAGCTAGTTCAGATGTTAACAGAGTGAGTTCCCAACCCTTTGCAAACCATTTAATTGAAACTGTCGATAAAGTTTTTGTTCTATGATAACACTACCCATGAAATATGAACCCATCCTCCACGGTTATATACTGCACCAATCTCGCGGTGTTGCAGCAGCATAAGCTAGCGAAACTCAACGTTATACGGCGAATGATATTTCACAATTGAAATAGCCTCCGCGACATCCGCCTTACTTTAAACGTTCGTACGCTCAAATATGGTGTACTATTTATACGCATTTTTGCCCAAATGAACGCCTAGCACTGTACTGTTTGAGTAAATATTATGCCACAAGGAGTGTTCGATAATTCGGATAACGCATTAAATTCAGCTTCTGGCTTTTCGTGAGCGATGTGATTTTGATAATTACGTATAACTATGTGGTGGCGTAAGCACTTATATAATCGTATCATAAATTAGGCGTTCACCTAACACGGCGCTTTAAAAACAAAAAAAAGCGAAGAAAACTCTTCGCTTCGCTGATTTGCGCTATTACGAAATATTATTCCGAAATCAGATCTAATCACCTTGATAGATATGAAATGTGATTAAGCAGCTGAACCATATTGAAAAAGCCAATTCAGTGAATCAGTGGTGTTAAGTGACATGAGCTTATAAAAGCTAATTTGCATGCATCTCCATCACACACACACCCCACTACCAGTTTCCTGCTGTTTGCACTCATCAGGTAGGGACAGTAGGATCGGGATCCGCATGCACTTGAAACAGTGAAAGAATGGTAAACAAGTTGCGCTTGTATGCCACTGGGTTTCAAACCCAGTCTACATGAGTGGGGGCTCGTGCGATTGAACAGGTTGGTCGTACTAACCTTACCCAACAGTGGCATACAAGCGCAGCTTGTTTGACATGAGCTTACTTTGAAACTTGCCGCAGCGTCGACACTATTATCCCTTGAGGACATGTTAGTCAGCTAGAATTGTGTGTTCACACTTGAATCCAACGTGTTTACAACGCAGCGTACAGCATAGAGTCTAATTTGAGCACTGCTCATCAACGCACTTGCTACGTTCTCTTGTTCAAAAATTAAACGTTTTTGTCGTTGAGCAAATTATCAGCACCGCAGTGATGTTTATTCTTAACTGATGCGCACCGTTAGCCAAAACTCATTATTAATAGCATTGCGAAGGAGTCATTAATTCCATGTGGAAAAACAAAATGACAGAACTAAAATCAACCGTTTCAAACTTTAGGCTGGCGTAAGACATAAAGTAAATTTCAAAACTGGAGAATTCGCGGAACACTCACTAAGTAATCCATGCTACTTGTGCAACCTCGATTTACAAGCACTTGCCGTTAACACATGTCAGCTTCATATTAGTGCGTTGGAAATGAGTAATTAGTTTCCCAGTTGTAGGGCGAACGGTGCAAGCTTGTTCGAGCCTGTTACAACCCCAACCTTTCAGAAATGTGCACACCTGGCCTCGGACAGCACGGTTGTTCAATTTGATTAATACTCTGGACTATTGTAATGATAAATGCGAATGTATCACGATAAATAATTGTGTGTGATTTCCAATGTTAGCTACTTGGATGCGTGAAATTAGTTCGTTTGTTTCTGTTCTAATGGAACCAGTGTTCCCTCTCCGTTGGTTTTGGATTTTACATGAAGAAAGCTTGCTTTGAATGTGGAAAGTTACGTAGTTACTTGATACAAGAAAAGGAAACACAATTATGCGAAAATAAAACAGACCGATTATTGGTAATATCTGCTGAGTGATATTATAGTATTGTGCTTTGTCTACGAGTCTTGCTCTGTATTGATCATACAATCCGTAGTTTAAATCATGTTTATTTTCGCTGAATGAGCTTTAAAATTTCATCGTCATCACAAACAGTATCATTAGCATCATCGTCATAAAGCACAGGTCTGGAACCAGACATAAGACAGTAAGAGCAGATGTTTGAACGCGCAGGCAAGTAAATGAAATATACGATCGTTCAATTTTCTGTTTTTGTCGAGCTTGCATAGTGGGTTGCGGACGTTTCGTCACCGAACAAAACGACATCATTAGAGCTAGTTCTTGCGAGCCATAAGGGCCTTGAAGTTTACCACACTTATACCACCTACTCGTGAGTGTTTGGGCTGCTCGCCATACGATCGTTGCGATTCTTGTGCCACATGTAATACAAACGATATATCATTGGTACTGTACAATTGCATACGTTGGTTGAGGGAGTGTGTCGTTGAATGCAATACAATTGTGTATAACACGCAGATTTGGTTCACTTCGCTGTTTGTGGTATTGCGTTCGGTTTAGTCTCAACATTTGGAGCAACGATATAGGATAAAAATTATGTTAATAAGGTATTTAAATATGCCCTACTGAATTTTGTTTGCAGTCATAATGGGTAATGTTTCGAAACACGAGTGTGGTGCATCGTTTTGCCTCTACATAGGCAAAGAACGTTTCCTGTTGCAACCGTTAGCCTCCCATCCCTAGTGGGCCATGTCATTGACTGTCTACCTGGTTATTTTCCCGGCCGCTACCAGGATTTGTGAAAGAGGCGAGTTACGACTGATGGGCAATTTATTCACTCCATGGTCTCTTAGTTATACAACCCGAAAGCAAACATATTCACTAAGAACACAATACCACCCTCAAGTACGACTGTACCATCTGAAGTAACGGGTACCAAAACAAATGCATGGCAGATATCTGTTGCACGGTTTCACAAGCGTAATAGGGCGTAGCAAACACGAGTGAGGTTTACGCTGGACATTCGTAATTGAGTTAATTATCGCACCCTCACCATAAATGCCGAAAGATGGGCTTATCACTTGCATTAGGTACAAGATTTCTGCATCCGCATTAGAACTTGAATTTAAAAAGAAATAGCGATAGAGTACCGCTCTGTCACGCTAGGCTTTTAAAAAAAACCTAACAGTACCTGATGACGGCAAACAGCCAGAAACCGGTAGTGGAGTATAATTTCGGGGGATGTGAGCAAACATCACTTTGGTCATACATAAGTGGAATCAGTATTCTGTGTTTACATCGTGGCTCGTTGTTATGCAACAGTGGCATTCAAGTATATACTTGTTTACCATTTATCCACTGTTTCAAGGCTCAGAAACTAAACTGTCTCCACCTGATGACGGCAAACAGCCACCGGTAGTGTAGTGTAATTTCGAGGGATGTGAGCAACACATCACTTTGGTCAAACAGTACTCACTTTTTCACAAATGTTCGTGACAAGTATGCTTCCACAAACTCAAGTCGAGCGCAAAGACTTTACGGGAGACAAACTTTCAGATATATGTTTGTCATCTGATTCTTTTAAGAAATTTAATTTACGTACACCTCCTCCGCTTAGGGATTTTCGCTTGGCTTCTCACAGATTTGTGATTTGTTGTTGTTGGCTCCTTTCGCTCGATGTCGACCACGAATGTACTTCACAAGCGCTTAATTGCTTTATTCTCCACAGCGTTTCAGATGACTAAACGAGCCGATTCGGGAGGAACAGTCTCTCCCACAGCACTCGCAACGATAGGCAGTACCCTGAAGGGCGATGTCAGTTGAACGCTAAAGGAGTGTTTTAAGATTATTAGCCCAGAGCAGCATCTGCTATTCCCCAGCTTGCAGACGACGCTTTACACCGTGCCTGAAAAGTGAGCGGTCAAGAGCAAGTTATTTCCAACTCATAGGGCCAATGTCAAGAACTTTCATGTCTGCAATCGATTTGAATATGTTTGGGACCGATAGTGCATTCATAATGCAAAGGAATTTGTGTGCAATCGGTTAGAGTAGTTTATCGGTAACGTTTCACTTCTGACACAGAAGCTTCGTCAGACCAAGGGTGATAGTCAGGACAGGGAACATGATTAAGTAGTAGTCAACCCACCACCACTTATTTGACCTTACCGCTAAACAGCCTATAGTACGCCTACAGTGTGTCACGTCTCGTGGGAATGACCAGGATCAGTGGTCCATTTTCCTCACAGTGTTTATCCAAAACAATCTGATACAAGTGAACACGGTCAAGGTCAGTTGACACAGCTGCCCACATACGTAAAAGTACATAACTAACGGGGCTAAGGCTATTTTTGAAGAAAAACAAAAATCTAATTAACTAGTAGGTATAAGGTGAATAAAACTATTTACTTTCGCATTAGTGCCGAGCGCCAGATTGTGGAGATTTCTGCCCCATCCACCTTATTGACCGCCAGTCGACCTGCCTTGGCAATTTCGACCGCCTCCGCATGTAGGCGTTTGCTATACGGTTTAATACCGCGTCTCAATATTGCCACATTGTCTAAATCGACGCTGTGGCCCGTATCTAAAACGTGCTCCGCCAAGGCGAAATCACGAATAAGTGGTGGTGGGTTGACTACTACTTAATCATGTTCCCTGTCATGACTATTACCCTTGGTCTGACGAAGCTTCTGTATCAGAAGTGAAACGTTACCGATAAACTACTCTAACCAATTGCACACGAACTTTCATGTCTCTTTTGCAAACGTCTTTGTAACCCAGGTGCGGTCTGCTCGAACGTCGACGTCCTGATTTCAACTCACCGTAAAGTAGATCTTAAGGTACAATCTGAAACAATCGAGGCTTTTAACAACTCACCATATGGAAAAGTATGTTTTCAAGTTTGACAATGATTTTAACAATATTTTTTTGATGTTTTTACCATCGGACTCGATGTACATTGTTGTGGTTGTAGAGCACAGATTTTTACCCGCATATCATCTATGAATAAATCTATAAATATATACGACCGTTTTTCATTCTGTACGCATGACCTAACCAGCTAAGTAGCACTGTCTTAGTGGGGTGAATATACTCTGCAGACTAGTTAGTTCTTTCAGTATCTATATGCCATGCGGCCGTTTGGGTCACATCGAGTTCTATTGTAATCAGCAAAAATACTCTGTTCCAGATGCACGTGTTCCAGTCTCCGCAAAACGATTTCAACAGCTTGTCATGTACTTGAAGATCTGGTTCGCTATAACAATATCACAACCGAGTGCAATATGGGATAACAGCAAACGTATTATCGTATGCGAGTCAGCATCAATGTCGTCAGTGGCGTCCCTCAAGGTTCAGTGCACGGTGCTATTGTTTTCTTGTTATACATAGATGATATTACCCGAGTAGTACGATACAAGATATTTCTTTTTGCTAATGAGATAAAAATGGGGAAGCAAATCAGACCTATTGAAAATTGTTTGATGCTGCGAGAAGGTTTGGCTGCTCGGTATAACAGCTCTCAACTAAATTCAGATGCCTTTCACCGTAAGTGAGTGTAATATAATAAGCATTGCCAGAAAGTCTTCAATAGAGCCCGTGGATTCTTGGGAATGCTGAGGAGCATATTTGGGCGGTTCTCTCCGCAAACGCTCCCCCGCAAACGCTTCCTCGCATTATATATGCATCAATCCATCCAACGATAGAGTAAATGATCCCAGTTTGAGCACCTTGGCTGCGAAAAGACATTGAATTGCTGGATAGAATTTAGCACCGAGTAACGAAGCTAGTTGATGGGATGCAGCACATTCAATACCAATAGCGAATGGTTATGCTGGGATTGACTGATTTTACACAACGGCGAGTGAGGTGCGATATGATCATACCTATAAAATAGTGCGGGTGCAAAATCACCCTCTTCACGATTTGATAGTGATCGGTTCCCTTAAGAATATACAGAGTCAACAAAGGTACGCTTGCATGTATGTGTTTAAGGAATGGGGATATGAGCACGAAAATATGATACACGGAGTCATTCAAGCTGTCTTGTTATACCGCACGCAATATTCGATTACAAACGGCATTTATTCTGTGCGTATTTACTTTCTGTGGAATTCAACAAAAAAGGTATCGTGAACGCTACCGCGATTCGTGTATCAACTCGAAACTGGATGCTTAAATCAAAGAGCACTCCACTATTAGCACTGTATACTGACCCAATATGAACTCATACAAAACAAGAACCTTAATAGAATTTTGATTGCATCCTCTGTATTTTTATAGCTGCTATCCAATGGTACAGGTAAATAAATTGTTTTTACCATAAAATCTCGATTCTTGAATAACTAATTACGAATGGTACTTTTGTGTATGTAATGGTAAAAGCTAATTACGAAGATGTTAAGTAAACAAAATTTCGTCAAATACCTGAAGACCTGATGTGCACTGTTTGCGCAAAACCCAAGTTTCTTTGCAAATCAGCATTAGATGTCGATTTGTATACTCTCCTAATGGCAGTCTATTCTGACGCATAGATGGCTATGATGGCCAGAGAAAAGCGTGTCGAAATCATGTAATCTGACGATGCTAAATTTTCGTCACAACTTACGAGATAGTAAAACAATCGACTGCTCTAAGCACCTCAATGATAAATCGATGAATCTCCGTAGAAATCTGCGCTTAGAAGGTGCGAAAGGCACATGCTTGAAAAAACTATCGTTAATATGAGGAAACTCGAAAATAGCAAACTTAAGCACCTGAAGCAAGTTAACACCCTAACCAAGAATACGATATGGAACTGTTTTGGATGAAAGTTCATTTTCCTTTATCAAATGGAATAACTTCAGATTATGCAAATCAGTGAGCGGGAACTGCAGGCCTAAAATTCGATCACACGTGTTAGCCATCACTAGTTATCAACGAACATTGCGAACATCGCAATGATTATTTACCTGCGAATGAAATCCGTTCGCAACAACGGGTAATCCTCGTCAATGACTTCTTGTGTATGCGTCAACGAGGTGGAGCTGGTCCCGGAATGGGACGGTTCCTCCAACTCGTTTGGTGCAACCGCCACCGCGGTAGTGTGGTCGTAGTCTACCGAGACCTCCTCCTCCTCGTCCTCTTCCTTGATTGGTGGAACGAAAAATTTTGAGAATAGCGAACGATTGGTTGTTGTTTGATCCGCGGATATGGACGAAATGACCAATCGGAGTAGAGAATCTACAGGTTGATTGTATGAAAACGAAATGACGTGGAAGGCATGTAGCAATTTTATAAAAACGAGTGAAATCGTTGCAGATACAAGTTAAATTTGTCTGAATGGTGGTGTGTAAAGAACGACAGATGTACACATACACACTAGACAGTAGTTTATTCTCTTACAGATGGTGATATGTACAAGCAGATGATTTAACCAATCAAATGTGTCCACTGTACCACCAGACATTTAGGAGTTAAGTACAGCGTTTAATTATTGATGGCCTCTTCATATGGGCGTAAATTACACGCCAAAGTTATCTGCTCACGTACCGTATGCTGAAACAAACCACAAATCAACGGAGCGTTCGATTTTGTTACCTTGTACTCGGTGGGTGCTAGCTTTCGTGAAAACTAGGAAAATATTCTTGCGAAAACGGATATATTCTACGAACCGAATTCCGCTGCCATTGGAATGCTTTTGTGCTGAGCGTCTGGGGAATGCGTTTTTATTTGCTGGGTGGTCCATTTGATGGAGTATACTGGAGTCTGGTTTGAGAAGACAATCCATCCCAAACGTAACAGCCATATACAATGCTTGTTGATCAATATCAACTGCGTAATCTCCATCCAGCTGCAATAATTTGCTTTTTCAAAGAATTGAAACCGTAGTATAACGCTTTTTTCCAACAGATGAGTAATAGATGACTTGTTCTAAATACGCTATATGGACAATGCTCAAACAATTGAATACACTTGATAATACAAACGTCCGTTACTTACCACAGCTATTTTATTATTGTCTCATACATGTATAATTTAATTATTGCCGTGCATTTGAGCAATTACAAACCGGATCATGTCAGAGCAGTTTGCGTTAAATGAAACTGACCATTCAAGAGCGTTCGATGACATACCAATATCACAATTCGTGCGAGACGCCGCGAAAGAGGCGAGGTTGAGAAACCGGGAAGCGTCGTCGTCATCTCCGCCACCGTGTTCTCGGGTTTCCGAATAGGGAAAACTCGTTCGAGCTGGCTCTGCCATCTGAGAAATCAATGCCGGAATTACAATCGATTCCCGAAAATACTTGAATACGTGATAATAATGCTAGTGGATGCGGCTATACGAATAGGCATGTACGAAGATTGGGTTCAGGAATTTTCATCAGTAAACAGCTATGAACCAGTAAGCCAATGTTACATGAAAATAACAGGACCAAACTTTTTAATCGCGTGCCCATTTAATTATTTTGCCTTGATGGACACGATCGACAGAGCTGAATTTGACGACTAATGATTTGCTGTCAAGCTCTTACGAAATTCTATGAGTTAGACATAAGATGGCATCAACTATAGAACGTTGCTTGCGGTAAGCAAATTGATTATAATCTTCCAAGGATGGTACCTTCTATAGACGACCAATATTTTTAAAACCAAATTGCAATTATCAAAAATCAAGCTGCAAAACACGACTTTGCAATATGTTACAACAGTAGTTAGCCAAGCAAAAACGTGTCCCAGTTAATACACTCGCTCGCTCGCTCGCACGCCATCACGAATTCTCGCAGTTCTCGTAACGTCAAATTGCCTTTTTAGTCCCGCTCTTCCTGTGTGTCTAATTACGTCTGAGATATCCGAAAGTCTGGTTTCCCGAAAATCCGTCCTAGGCGTTGGGGCCATTCAAGCGGTGTTACACACGCGCGCTCTCATAGACGCACACACACACTCTTACACGTACACACACACTCAGACGCACGCGCGTGAGCATATTGACCTGCATATGCACGCACGCACACACGCACGCATACACACTCATTGACCCACTAAAAAAGATTTATTGTGAGGACTATTAAGGAAAAATTACGGGGATCACAGTGGACTGCGCTATCGAAAGTCGCCGCAATGGTTTATTGCTTTATTATTAGCGCAACGGTTTTTATGACGTGGTGTTTTTGCATTTGCACAAGAAAATAATAAAATTGTTCTAAGCTGACGAGGGAATCACGCGATATTGGAAAAAAGCGAAAGTGTGTTTTAGTGGTTTTAGTGGGTCCTGGGACGAAAATTCTCGCCAATCGAATCAAGATTTTCGAGTATATATCTAAGTCATTCCTGTGTGAAGGATTGGTATGAAGGGAATGCATATTTCGCAGATCAAATTTTAAGGTCTTTTGCAGAAAGCTTTCGTCATGTGCCTTAGCACCATCGATTGTACTGCAAATATGACAAACTCAGCTGCTGAAAAAAAGTTTCACCCGGCGTTATTCCATCTTCAACTTTTCAAATCAGCCACAAGGCACACGTTATATACATTTTCGGTTCTTAAATCTTCCATGAATGAAAACATGATTTCGCTGTACACAGGAGAAAATTTCGCCATCATCTTCTGATAAGCGCATGCGATCCTCCATGAGCGACGTGATTACAGCAATGTTCATCTGATGGTACTTTTTGTTGTATCACAAGCTTGGAAATGTAATGTTCCCGGATGCCATATTGAACTCAGCATCATGAAGGATACATGACCTCGCGACTGGAAACTGGACTTTCACAACATTTCCATCTCTATTTTACTAGCAAACTAAAGACGATTATGTTTCGCGAAGAGTCACTAGCACAATTTCAAACTGTGCAACACCCTGCCATGCTGACATTAAACACTTTCCGTTCATGTGGCGCTAGGCCAGTTCGACGAAATAACACTCTACGTCGCGGAATTCCATCAACTAATGTGCAACCAATTCTCAATGGAGAAGTTGTAATTTTTTGATTTACATCAGGAAGCTGGCTATCTACGCAAGAATCAAATTAAATCAATCATTTTGATTGATGTACAAACCCGAGTAGAACATAACGCTAGAAAACACATTTTTCAACGATGAACAGTTACAAAATGTTTTCATTTGCCCAACCGCGATAGAATGGTGCTATGTGAGAAGTTTAAAATGTGTTTTGAAAAGTTACGTGGTTAACAGATTATCTGACCGTCGACATGTGCGTGTTCGCATTGACGGTGTGCTATCGAAAAGTATCGCTGCCACGAGCGGGGAACCTCAAGGTTCAGTACTCGGGCCTATCCTTTTCTTGTTATACATCAATGATATTACTGAAATAGTGCGGTGTAAGCTAGTTCTTTTTGCTGACGATATTAAAATATGGAAGCAAATCCGATATACTGAAGATTGTTTGATGCTACAACAGGACTTGGATGCTCTGTATCACTGGACTCTATTAGATCAAATGCCGTTCAACTTACGTAAATCTAATATGTTACTGCTTGGCCGTAATTACGACCACACATATCATCTAGGCCACGAAAACCCAACTTGGACCACCGCTGGAAAGGATCTCGGGAGTTGGATCCCTAATAACCTGAAACCGAAAAGTGTTTAATCGGGTATGTGGTATATTAGGAATCCTGATGAGAATTTTCGGGCGGTTCACTCCCAAAAACTTCCCCGCATTATAAATACTTATATTCATCCAACGATAGAGTATTTGATCCCAGCCTGGGCACCGTGGCTGCGTAAAGACATCGACCTCTTGGATAGAATTTACCACCGAGCTACAAAGCTAGTTGATGGGATGCAGCACGTCCCATATCAAGAGCGAATGGCCATACTTAGTTTGCCTGATTTTACACAGAGACGAATGAGGAGCGACGTTATTCTACCTTACAAAATACTGCGAATCGAAAACCACCCGCTCCGAGATCTAATAAAAATAATTTCCCCTCGGAATACACGTAATCACTCAAGTTGCCTCGAAATACCGCACTCAAGACTTGACTGTAGGCGTCATTTCTTCTCTGTGCGTATCTGCTTTCTATGGAATGCACTACAGCAAGACGTTGTGAATGCGACAACATTTGACGTTTTTGAAGCAAAACTAGATGCATATATCAAACAACACCCCATAATCGGCCCTATGTATTGAAGCAATATGAACCCAGACAAACATGCAACAATGTGTTTTTGATTACATTTTATTTTTGTAATAGTTGTCATCCAATACTACATGTGAATCAATTGCTTTTTTCACCATTTAATCTTGATTCTTAAATTTCTCAAACCTAGCTGATAGGCATACCAGTGAATGCTTACAATCTCTCCACCTAATTACCGAGAACCCTAATTGCTCTATGCAAATTTGCTGAAATTACCCAATGCCCAAAGTCCTAAGCTGCTATATTACTGAAATTTTTCCAATTGAAGCGGGTGTTGACCGATGTAAACCGAATCATTTCACACAAATACCCAAGTAAATTCGAAAATATATTCAAACCACTGGTCATCGTAGGTCGAACTTACTGTTACGTTATTCGCAAAGTCGCTTGATTGTTGATTCCGGAGCATCGTTGTGGTTGATGATTGTATCCGGTGAACGTCATCCGAGACGAAGTCTGTGTGGTGGATTTCGGTTCTGGGTGCGTCGACTGGATGGCAATCGTTATGAGTCGAACGATTCGAACCACTCTCGGTAACCGGAGACTCGTGCGGTTTGGATTTCGTCCGGTCGTCAAGTCTGGGAGGATCGAGTGGGTTCTGAAATCGCGTGTATGAGATAAAAGTTTGATAATCCGAGTGGGATTGCGCACTTTAATCAATTCTCGATTGTACAAAACTCCTATTGAGATAAACTGTAATGTGATGTTGATGAGTACTGCAAAAAATTCATT
>JACCGJ010006844.1:0-94165 GCA_013407085.1 Atriophallophorus winterbourni | reverse complement strand
CCAAGGACGGTCCCAAGCCCGTCTGAGAAAGGAGGAGGGTTGGGCTTAGGGCTAGCAACCCTATCCCGTAAAACCTACATTGCTACGGAAACGATGACAACAGATCCGTGTTTCGGTCATGTCTGCAGGATGGATCCCAGTTCGCATACGAAGGTAGCCATGCACTGGCATCCGCAAGGTAAACGAAAAAGGGGACGGCCCAAGGAAACTTGGCGCAGAACTTTGGAACGCGAACTAGGATTCACGGTGCAGACGGCAACGGAAGCAGCGACAGACCGGAACCACTGGCGTGAAGTTGTCTTCGCATCATGTGCCACCCGGCATGAAGAGGACTAAATATTATGAATGATTATATGCGTGCCTCTTATCCGCATGATGTTACAGAGGATTATTGTACGTTTTTGGGTTTGTTTCCCGTATTGTTCGACACGTATGATCACCCGGTTCTAGAATATGCTGCCGAAGCCTGGACAGCATGTTTTAAATATTACTTTTCTTCTGGACCATCTATTTCAACGAGCGTCTAAGCTAATAGATGTTATCATAATTTAGTGCTAAAAACTATTCCAGAAAGAAAAATTGACACCAGGTTTTGATGATTCGAAGACTAATGCATCGAACAACGTGTGTGGGTTATTTCAACAATTGCAAGTGAAATCTCATACTAGTGAAAGTATGAACCTTCGCGGGAGGTGATCTTATGTGAATCAAGGACAACCGGTATACACAGTTAAATCAAGTTCATAATCTAGCTTAAGAACTTCCGGAAAGTATTTTTTATAGAAGTAACAAACCTTCTCATGATATGATTTAACTTTGCACATCAAAAATGCTAGATAACGTTTGGCTATGTGTTTTGGTTGCGTGGTTAAAGTACGTAAGATTTGATATAAAGCAATATCGCAACACGTCTTTTATTGAGGATCAACGTTGTTTATAATACAATTCGCTTCAAATTTGACGTTCTATATGGAAACGCGGATAGTCCTGGATTAAACTTTCATACTCGTTCTATAATATGAGAATCGATAGTTTCACGGTCGATCAAAAACCTACTCAATTTTGGCCAAGCGAAAAAGATTATATCAATTATATCGTACAAATGCCTGTTGTAAATATCGGGAATATGAAAATCTTTAGCATTATTTCTATTTTTCTTTCTGTTGGAAAAAGCAGGCTTTATCTGTCATATGACATTTTCTACCAGATATAAATTTTAAAGAGAATTTCGAAGATTTTGATGGTGCAAGCTTTCTCGCTCTTCTATATAAATCGAAAGTTAGTCAAAATATCGATCCGAATGCACCTCACTTTCGCTGTTTTCGACATTGTACCGTAAATCATCTCTCAATGATGAAGGCAAGCAGCACAATCAACGAGTCTTTTTTACATGAGCGTTCATAGATGAGTTTCAAATTATTATTCTCCTTTATCAATTTCGACCGCAGGCTCAACAACCGTGATGAGTTCGAAAGACTGATAACCGTGTGGCTATCATCGAACGGAAGAATAAAGTGAAGCACTCATGTTTCCTGTAGTAATTCTATGGCCTGAGCAGGATCAGTGGTCGATTAGTACGGTGTATGTACATCAATCCTGCACAAGTTACCGCGGACAATGTCCATTGACACTCCGTCCCACATGCGTGAATTTAGATAACTAATGCGGGTAAGGCTTAACATGTTTGAAGTAAAACAAAAAGTTTAATTCACTATTAGGTATAAGGTAATTGAGACTATCTACTTTCGGCTCAGCGCAAGGACTACCATTAACTTAAACCATATAAATACGATCAAGTGTTTTTTTTGATTTTAATTACTTATCAAGTAATGAAAGACCGAGCTACCAGAGAAAAGTATTTTAAAAATAAAATTTGAATCAATAAATATCCGACTTCAGAATGAACACAATCAAAGTTTGAATTCACAGATTCTGGTTAATGTTACAATATATTCTCTAAATTATTGTTTTTAAATAGTGTCGAGAAACAACGTTTTGTACTACGATAATTCCACCACAACTAGCTGTTTGATATCCTGCAAAAATATGAAACACTTATCTAGAAGAAGACTCATGTGTGACATTTGTAATGAAAAATATTAGGGAGGCATCTTGGAAGTGATACTGCACGATGCGTGCACCTCATTCACATATGTGTTTGACTGGACATACAGAGAATTTCCCGTAACATAGTTGACGTTAGCGCGTTTCACGTAACAGCTATTCTGTAAGAGAATCACACATATTACTAACGTCAATTGTTCACCAAAATTGAAAGGAATTCTATGCACATCCACAATGAAATGAATGTGTAATCAATTACGAAACCGAGTACCTTTTCTGTGCCAACTCACGATGGTTTCTCATATGTATATCAATGGAACAAAAAAGGACTTGAAAGCCGTAATCATTAGTCGTTAATCACAAGCGTTGTATCGAGAAATACGTTTTACGAATTAGTCATTCGCAGTATGGATGAGTTACATTTTTCTCTTCATTAAAACAACCTTGCGTCTAACAAAGATGAGCTTGCATCCCACTTTGCATAAGGCTTGTACGACTAACACGTTCACTCACATGAGGCTACGCTTTATTGAAAACGGGTTTCACACATTTATTCATGTTTTAAACCAATGATCATGAAAAAAAGCCTATTTGAATACATTTCCATCACACAAACACGCTGTGGCCTGCATTAAAAACGAGCTTAGCCATGACTGAATCACGAGGTACGGATTGCTTTTCAGCCGCATTTCCCGGGGCTGTCTTTTGACAGGCTTTAGTTTTATCTAGATTACGGTGTGAAGTTCTCTATTAGTCTGGCCGTTATAAAAACATTGAAAATTCTTACATTGTATTCTGTTGATGCTAGTCCTGACGCTAGATAAAAATTCCTAATAATTACGACGAACTAGGGTCTAACGGATAGTTTTCCCTCTGTGTTCCTCCCACGTATGGAGGACTGTTTCAAGGATCTATTGATTGTTTCTGATGTGCCTTCAACCTACAGTCTGCAAACCCTATCTCGTCAAATCTGATATGATTTTTCCCACGGCTATTTTACCCTCATCAATTGTTATTTTAGAAATCGTTTGCAAAAACCGTTGTCAAAGAGGCGTTGTGTATTTTAACGATGAGCCTGCTTTTGTTCGGTGTTGGTGATTTGATTTCTAAATAGTCATCTCTGTCCTGACTGTTACCCTTGGTTTGACGAACATTCGATTCATCGGGTAAACGCTAGTCATAACTTTTCTAACTGATTGCACACAAATTTCTTACAATTTATTGGAATTCTTGTGATAAATAGACTAGGACAGAATAGATCATTACCAGTCTCGGGCTTACGTTCACTATGTTAAAGTATGCTTTGTTAATGTGATCTACGATAAGATATGTTATGAGCACATATTGGATTAATTTATCTGGATGTTATTATTGATTTTTGTAAACTCCGTAACATGCAGCTATCTATCTTCTCATTTTTCCTAATGTATTGCTAATATTGCCATTGTGATATTTTGTACTGTATGACATTAACTAATCTTTCCACACTTTCTCCTAATGCGTTTATCAACGGTGACATTGAGATCGAAATCGGACAAGAACGAATTTAACGTAAATACGTATCTAATCATAGCTTGTCAAAGTTCAACCTGCGTACTATTGGTCGTTATTCATTAGTATGAAACAAGAATTGAATCAACTTTTATTGAAATGTCTATTTGATGGAATATAATCTTTGTCGTTGTCACTGGCATTGTTAATAACCAACAAAATCCCCTGAAACTAAGCTATACAATTTGAAGCAGTTTTTATAAAATGCTGGTGTTCATGTTTATAATTTTGTCTGTGTTCGGCTGAGTAATAACGAGTTTGTTTTACATGAACCGAAATACTCTTGAAGTTGACATATTTTACGTTTTCGCGAGTTGTGTCGCTCTTCTGTGTCATTCGGACACGTTCTGCCTACTGCAATCAATCTTCACAATCTTTGCATATACTCTTAAATTTGTGAGACGTTGTAATAGTCATTCTACTACAAATTGGTGAGCTTGATATACCGGATTTTTCGTGTACTACAGTGTGTCGAAATGGACGGGTTGCAACAAAATTGTCCGAGAAATCATATAGGACAGACATATTGCAGTGACTTTTTGTTTTGAGGCAATGTTCCGGGATATAACTCCTGTGCTTAGGCATGGCAGGATAAGACGTTTCACGTTTCCTTATTAAAACTAGATAGCTATTTCTCAGAGCGTGAGCCATTGACGTTATGTATGGAAACGCGGATAGTCGCCATAAAAGATGTCAATGTGTCACATGACGCTTGCACGATGGAAGCCAACCTTCGGCCTAAATCGACCATATCGCCTTAGGTAATCGCTGGAGAGGTTGCGTTGAGGACTGCCGCTTCTTTTCGAATATTTACATAGATTCAGATCATAATCTTGTGCGATGTAGGTTCTCGTTAAAGTTATGCGGTACGAAGCCTTCGAATGGGAAACGCATTGTGCTGGAAAACGTCCCTCTGCTTGCAGTTCAAGACATTTATGGGACCACATTGAGTAAATCACTCCCAGTTGCTCCGTGTGCAACTGCCAATGAAATGTAGAACAAAATACCTGGGATCATGCGAGCCGCCGCAATAACAGCCTGTAAGACTACACAATCAACCCAAAATTCCCACTGGTTTTCACAATGCTCTATAGAAGCTCTTCACCAGCGATACCAATTACCACACGGTCGTGGACACAATACAGAGCGTAGACGCGTGAGAAATGAATTTAAACGGAGCTTAAGACTAGACAGAGAAAAGTGGTGGCTAAATAAGTTCGAAGAAATGAAAATTGCAAATAATGCGGGTAACGTGCGAAAACTCTTTCAACTTGTTCGATCGACCGGGCCTACGAAAAAAGGAGTGAGTGAGACTATCGCTGAAATAGACGGCACTATTATCACTAATAAGAATCGCCGCATCTCACGCTGGGCTGAACACTTTAAGGAACAGTTCAGCTTGTCGCCTGCAACAGAATCATTCCCTCACTTGAAGCAGTGTGATCCTTGGCCTGTTAGCATAGATCCCCCTAATGATTTAGAAATTAGAGCATGTATCGAATCCATGAAACGATTCAAAGCCGCTGGCCCCGATGACATACCGCCTGTTTTGTTCAAAGAAAGTGGCTAAGTCCTAATCAGCACATTAGGCGATCTCCTCCGTGAAGTGAGGTTGTCAGAATCCGTCTTTCCAAGTTGGGGCGAATAGGTTATCATACCTATATTTAAAAAAGTTGTGCGAAGCTCATGCTCGAATCACCGTGGGATAAGTCTCACTTCTATCATTAAGATATTATAAGCGTCCATATGCCTTTGAAGATTAACATCGCATAGGGAATCGCAGATCCGAGAACAGCAAGCTGGCTTTAGACCTGGGAGAGGCTGTGTCGACCATATTTTTACTCTTCGACGGATCTTAGAACTCCAGCACACTTATCTACAGCCGACAATAGCCATATTTTTAGACTTCAAAGGAGCATTTGATTCAGTCGATCGAAATGTCCTGTTTAACACCTTGCTGTGAAAAAGCGTTCCACAAATGCATGTCAACATTCTACGTGCACTTTATGCACATACATCCGAACTTTTTCCAAAATTCCACACTTCTAGGGGCGTCCGACAAGGATGTACTATTTCTCCGTTTTTGTTCAATCTCGTAATTGATGCTATCATGGAATTTGCCGCGACGGTGCTCCAGCCTCCGGAATTCACATAATGCCAGGCGTCAAGTTTCTCGACTTGGACTATGCTGATGATATAGTTTTGCTCTTCGATCCGTACAAAGATGCTCAAGCGATAATGAACAAGCTATCTAGTATTGTGCCCGCATTTGGAATGCGTTTTGCACCCTCTTAGTGCAGTGTTCTGCTGCAGGACATCGACTTATCAAACAACACTTTATTACTTGACAATCAGGCGCTTGAAATTGTAGATCGTTCTATGTATCTCGGTAGTTGTGTCAATAATTCTGCATCGTGAGATGACGAGGTCTCGGTACGCATTTCTAAAGCGACCGTAGAATTCCGCAACCTAGGTCACTTCTGTCGTGAGAAAGGACTGTCTCTGTTACTCAAGGGTAAAGTCTATGAAGCAACAGTTCGGGCTGTGGTACTGTATGGGTGCGAAACCTAGACCCCACGTAAAGAACACATCCAGCGTCTCCAAGTATTTGACAACCGATGTCTCCGAAACATTCAAGGAATTATCTGTTACAATCGCATGCGCGCCGATGTTCTCTGAAATAAGTTGTTCGCTAGTAATGTTGATATAGAGAAGCAAATCAACCTGCGTAGGTTACGCTGGTTGGGTCACGTTTTACGGATGCCGGACCACCGACTTCCGAAACAGATTCTTTTTGCGACACCGCATCCAGATTAGAGTAAATCTCGGGGTAGCCAAACCGTCACGTGGCAGAGGCATTTAAAAACCCTTAGTAGAAGCTTTTGTAAAGTCGGCGCAGCGCGTCTTCCAGGCTGGTGTCCCCGCGATCAGATATCGCAATGGCTAGTTACGCTTCAGGATATGTCCAGAAACCGTGTGCAATGGCGGTCTTGCACTAAGCATCTCTTTGGAGTGTTTGCTTTACGTTGTATGTTGTCAAGCGTAGTGACGAGAAAAGCTTGTTATGATGCATGAGAGTGAAAGCAGCAAGAAAGCTGCCATGCTGATGTCGCTCAACGCGTTCATGAAACTTGTTTGAATGCATGTTCCATTCAAGGTCTAGGCACCTCTACCCCGTTTGTTTGTGCTTACTCTTCTATAGAATCCGTAAATATGTAAGTCCCACCCTTCCCCATCATTTAGGATTTTACTTTTTCATTGGTGTGTCTCAGTTAAGCATTCGATACGCGCTACCGGTGTAATGCTGTCTGTGATGATGATGATGGGATTAAACTTTCATACTCGTTCTATCATATAAGAATCGATAGTATCTCGGTCGATCAAACATTCATTCAATTTTAGCCAAGCGAACAAGATTAAACCAATTATATCGTACAAATGCATGTTGTAAATGTCGGGAATACAAAAATCTTTAGCATTATTTCTTCTTTTTCTTTCTGTCGGAAAATGCAGGCTTTTTCTGTCACATGAAGTTTGTTACCGGATATAGTTTTTGAAGAAAATTTGGAAGATTTTGCTGGTGCGAGCTTTCTCGTTTTTCTATATAAATCGAAAGTTAGTGAAAATATCGATCCGATTGCAGCTTACTTTTGCTGTTTTCGACGATGCACCGTAAATCATCTCTCAATGTTGACTGCAAGCAGCACAATCGGCGAGTCTTTTTTACACGAGCGTTCAAGTTCATATGTGATTCATTCTGAATGACCTATATTTTGCAAATCAGTGTAGTTCTGAGATTGCTATCGTGATATCAACGAAGTTCTCTTCAGTTTAAAAACATTTCTTGACTTTTATGTTTCGTATCTGTGACTAAAATGAGAATGAGCATCAATGTTGCCGTTGAACATAATGATGCACCAAACTGTATGATTCTATTTCTGAAAGAAGACACGTTTCCAGTTATTCGGAAGATACCGTCATTTAAGAGCATCATTTGTCCGGTTGAGGTTGATGGTGAACTATCTAGCATACTATTCAGTTTATTCGAAATAAGAGGATGCATTTGTATATCTACCTTAGTAACTGTTTCCAACCATCAACTTCATCAGTATCATTACCAACAGTAATCAAACAGAAAGTGACACGTGTCAGTGTCGTGCATAAATCTATGAACATACGAATTTGAATATAAATTGGAGTACAGGAAATTGTGCGTGTATAATATTGATAATGAACCTTTATTGAAGATTGTTTGGATATCTGGCTGCGTCAAACAAAAGGAGCTTCGTTTACGATGTGACTCGATTATTTAATATGTGATTTTGCTTAGGGTTATCCTATCATTTGTCTCAGTGTTTCGTGCGATTCTTTAAGCACATTATGTATCAATTCTTCGCTCGTTCGAATTAAAGCACAGACCTTGTGTAATGCACTTCATATTGAATCAAGATCTAGTCTATCAATAGAGATAGATGTTTCAAATTATATTTCTCAATAGCAATTTCGGCCACCGGCCACAGGCCTGGTACCACAGGCTTAACAACCGTGATGTGTTCGAAAGACTGAAAACCCTGTGGATAGCATAGAACGGAAGAACAAAGTGAATCACTCATTTGTTCTGGAGTTATTCTATGGCCTGAGAAGGATCAGTGGTCGATTAGTATAATACGGTGTATGTACATCAATCCAGCACAAGTTAACGCGAACAAGGTCCGTTGACACTGTAGCCCACATGCGTGAATGTATATAACTAATGCGAGTAACGCTTAACACTGTTTGTAGAAAAACAAAAAGTATAATTGAATAGTAGGTATGAGTTGAATAAGACTATTCACATTTGGCTAAACGCATTACTATTATTAACTTCGTTACACGACAATGAATTGCGTCATAAAAATACGATCAAGTGTTTTTTTGTTTTTAATTACTTATCAAGTACTGAAGGTCCGAGCTACCAGACATAAGTTTTTTATAAAATAAAATTTTAATCTTTGAATATGAGACTTCAGAATGAACACAATCGAGAGATTTGAATTTACAGATCTTGGATTATGTTAGCATATATTCTCTAGAAAAAGAATTATATGTGTCATTTCTAATGAAAAATTGTAGGCAGGCATCTTGGAAGTGATACTGCACGATGCATGCACCTCATTTACATATGTGTTTGACTGGACATACAGAGGATTTCCCGTAACATATTTGACGTTAGCGCGTTTCACGTAACAGCTATTCTGTGAGAGAATCACACCCCATTACTAACGTCAATTGTTCACCGAAATTGAGAGGAATTCTATGCACATCCACAATGAAATGAATGTGTAATCAATTACGAAACCGAGTACCTTTTCTGTGCCAACTCACGATGGTTTCTCATATGTATATCAATGGAACAAAAAAGGACTTGAAAGCCGTAATCATTAGTCGTTAATCACAAGCGTTGTATCGAGAAAAAAGGTTTACGAATTTGTTATTCGCAGTATGGATGAGGTACTTTTTCCTCTTCAGAAAACAGCCTTGCGTCTAACAAAGATGTGCTTGCACCCCCCTGTTGGATAAGGCTTGTACGACCAACCAGTTCATTTACATGAGGCTACGTTTAATTTAAAAGGGGTTAGAGACATGACCCCGAACGAAAACGGTAACTGTTTGCCAAAGTAATGTGTTGCTCACATCCTCCTCCCTTACACTGTTTGCATTCCCATCTCACAAATCTCACGACCGGATTCTTGCTGTTTGCTCTCATCAGGTTTCGACAGTAGGATTACGTTACGCATGCGATTGAAACAGTGGAAGAATTGTTAACCATCTTGCTTGTATGCCACTGTTGTATAAGGAATGTTAGGATTAAACTGTCCAATCACATAAACCTACACTCATGTATTTAGGGTTTAAACCAATGATCATGAAAAAAGCCTATTTGAATACATTTCCATAACACTATTTTGGACTGCATTTGAAACGAGTTCAGCCAAGACTAAATCACGACATCCGGATTGCTTTCCACCAGCATCACGCGGCTGCCCCTTGACAGGCTTTAGTTTTACCTAGATTACGGTGTGAAGTTCTCTATTAGTCTGTCCTTTATTAATACATTTGAAACCCATACATTGTATTATGTTGATGCTAGTCGTGACGCTTGATAAAGGTTCCTAATCACTACGATGAATAAGAGTCGAACGGATAGTTTTCTTTTTTGTTCGTCTTACGTATAGAGGACTGGTTCGAGGATCTATTGATTGTTTCTGATGTGCCTTCAGCCTATAGTCTGCAAACCCTATCTTGCCAATTCTGATATGATTTTTCCCACGGGTATTTTACACTCATCTTTTGGCAATTTAAAAATCGTTTTCGAAAACCTTTCTCGAAGAGACGTTGTATATTAAATGGTGTTTTGAGAGTTTGTTCAATATGTTTTTGTGTCTACCCATCAGTACCAAATCTTTCGCTCTAATGAGAGCAAAACTCGAGTCCAGTACTTCCAATGTGGACCGTTGTGATAAGCTTTGTCAATATTTCGGAAGACTTGGTACTGATGAGTAGACACAAAAACTGGCGTTGTATATTTTAACAATAAGCTTTCTTACGTTTAGTGTTGGTGGGTTGACTACTACATAGTCATGCTCCCTCCCTGACTATCATCCTTGGCTTGACGAACATTTGAGTCATCAGGTAAACGCTAGCCATAACCTTTCTAACTGATTGGACACAAATGTCATATAATTTATGGGATTTTTCTTGTGATAAATAGACTAGGACAGAACAGATTAGTTCATGACCAGTCTCAGGCTTATGTTCATTATGTTAAAGTATGCTTCAATAATGTGATCTACGAAACTGTATTTAATGAGCACATATTGGATTAATATCTGGATGTCATTATTGATATATTAAACTCCATAGCTTGCAGCTATCAATCTTCTCATTTTTCTTTAGGTAGTGCTTATATTGCAACTGTGATATTTTGTACGGTATGCCATTAACTAATCTTTCCACACTTTCTCCTGACACGTTTATCAACGGTGACATTGAGATCGAAATCGGAAAAGAACGAATTTATCGTAAATACGTATCTACTCAGAGCTTGGCAAAGTTCAACCTGTCTACCATAAGTCGTTATAGCCTGGTATAATACAAGAATTGAATCAACTTTTGATATAATGTCTATGTGATGGAATATAATCTTTTTCGGTGTCACTTGCATTGTTAATAACCAACAAAATCCCCTGAAACTAAGCTATACAATTTGAAGCAGTTTTTATAAATTGCCGATGTTCATGTTTCTCATTTCCTCTGGGTTCGGCTGATAAATATAATGTTTGTTTTACATGAACCGAAACACTCTTGACGCTGACATATTTTCCGTTTACGCGTGTTGTGTCCGCTCTTCTGTGTCGTTTGGACACGTTTTGCCTACTGCAATCAATCTTCACAATCCATTGTTTTTTCTCTTACATTCGTGAGACGTTGTAATAGTCATTCTACTACAAATTTGTGAGCTTGATATACCGGATTATTCGTGTACTACAATGGGTCGACATGAACGGGTTTCAACAAAATTGTCCGAGAAATCACATGGGACAGACATATTGCGATGACACTCCGTTTTGAGGCAATGTGCCTGTATATAACTCCTGTGCTTAAGCATGGCAGGATAAGACGTTTCGCGTTTCCTCATTAAACCTAGATAGCTATTCCTCAGAGCGTGAGCCATTGACGTTATGTATGTAAACGCTGATAGTCGGGGATTAAAGTTTCATACTCGTTCTATAATATGATAATCGATAGTTTCACGGTCGATCGAACACCTATTCAAGTTTAGCCAAGCGAAACATATTATATCAGTTATATCGTACAAATGCCTGTTGGAAATTTCAAGAATATAAAAATATTAAGCAATATTTCTTTTTTCTTTCTGTTGGAAAAGCAGGCTTTAACTGTCATATTACGTTTGTTACCGAATATAGATTTTAAAGAGGATTTGAAAGATTTAGCTGGTGTGAACTTTCTCGCTCTTCTATGTACATTGAACGTTAGTCAAAATATCGATCCGGTTGCACCTTACGTTCGCTGTTTTCGACGATGCACCGTAAATCATCTCTCAACGTTGACTGCAAAAAGCACAATAAACGAGTCTTTTTTACACGAGCGTTCAAGTTCATATGTGATTCATTCTGAATGACCTATATATTTTGCAAATCAGTGTAGTTCTGAGATTGTTATCGTGATATCAACGAAGTTCTGTTCGCTTGAAAACATTTCTTCTCTTTCTTATATTTTATTTGTGACTAAAATGAGAATGGGCACCACTGTTGCCGTTGAAGATGATGATGCAACAAACCTGTATACGTCTACTTCTGAAAGAAGGCACGTTTCATATCATTCGTAAGATACCTTCATTTGAAAGCATCATTTGTCCGGTTGAGATTAATGGTGAACTATCTAGCATACGATTAACTTTATTCATGCATTAGTGTATCTACCTTAGAAACTGTTTTCAACCATCACCTTGATTAGTATCATCAAGAACAATAATAAACAGATAGTGACACGTGTTGATTCCGTGCATAAATCTATGAACATACGAATTTGAATATAAATTTGAGTCCAGGAAATTGTGCGTGCATAATATTGATAATGAACCTTTATTGGAAATCGTTTGGATATCTGGGTGGGTCAAAAGAATCGAGCTTCGTTTACAATGTGACTCAAATATTCAGTATGTGATTATGACATTGGTTACTTTATCATTTGTCTCAATGTTTCGTGCGATTCTCCGAGCACATTGTGTATCAATTCTTCGGCCGTTCGAATCGGAGTTTAGGCCTTGTGTGATGCACTTTATATTGAATCAAGATCAGGTCTACCAATAGAGATAGATGAGTTTCAAAATATTATTCTCCTTTAACAATTCCGACCACAGGCTCAACAATCGTGATGAGTTCGAAAGATTGATAACCGTGTGGCTATCATAGAACGGAAGAATAAAGTGAGGCACTCATCTTTCCTGTAGTAGTATGGCCTGAGCAGGATCAGTGGTCGATTAGTACGGTGTATGTACATCAATCCTGCACAAGTTACCGCGGACAATGTCCGCTGACACTCCGTCCCACATGCGTGAATGTAGATAACTAATGCGGGTAAGGCTTATCATGTTTGAAGTAAAACAAAAAGTATAATTAACTGTTAGGTATAAGGTGATTAAGACTATCTACTTTCGGCTCAGCGCAAGGACTACCATTAACTTAAACCATATAAATACGATCAAGTGTTTCTTTGATTTTAATTACTTATGAAGTAATGAAAGACCGAGCTACCAGAGAAAAGTATTTTAAAAATAAAATTTCAATCAATAAATATCAGACTTCAGAATGAACACAATCAATGTTTGAATTCACAGATTCTGGTTAATGTTACAATATATTCTCTAAATTATTGTTTTTAAATAGTGTCGAGAAACAACGTTTCATACTACGATAATTCCACCACAACTAGCCGTTTGATATCCTGCAAAAATATGAAACACTTATCTAGAAGAAAACTTATGTGTGTCATTTGTAATGACAAATATTAGGGAGGCATCTTGGAAGTGATACTGCACGATGCGTGCACCTCATATACATATGTGTTTACTGGACATACAGAGGATTTCCCGTAACATATTTGACGTTAGCGCGTTTCACGTAACAGCTATTCTGTGAGAAAATCACACCCATTACTAACGTCAATAGTTCACCGAAATTGGGAGGAGTTCTATGCACATCCACAATGAAATGAATGTGTAATCAATTACGAAACCTAGTACCTTTTCTGTGCCAACTCACGATGGTTTCTCATATGTATATCAATGGAACAAAAAAGGACTTGAAAGCCGTAATCATTAGTCGTTAATCACAAGCGTTGTATCGAGAAATATGGTTTACGAATTTGTTATTCGCAGTATGAATGAAGTACATTTTCCTCTTCAGAAAACAGCCTTGCAACCCCCTGTTGGATAAGGCTTGTACGACCAACCAGTTCATTTACATGGGGCTACGTTTAATTCAAAAGCGGTTAGAGACATGACCCCGAACGAAAACGGTAACTGTTTGCCAAAGTAATGTGTTGCTCACATCCTCACCCCTTACATTGTTTGCATTCTCATCTCACAAATCTCACGACCGGATTCTTGCTGTTTGCTCTCATCAGGTTTCGACAGTAGGATTACGTTACGTATGCGATTGAAACAATGGAAGAATTGTTATCCATTTTGCTTGTATGCCACTGTTGTATAAGGAATGTTAGGATTAAACTGTCCAATCACATAAACCTACACTCATGTATTTAGGGTTTAAACCAATGATCATGAAAAAAGCCTATTTGAATACATTTCCATAACACTATTTTGGACTGCATTTGAAACGAGTTCAGCCAAGACTAAATCACGACATCCGGATTGCTTTCCACCAGCATCACGCGGCTGCCCCTTGACAGGCTTTAGTTTTACCTAGATTACGGTGTGAAGTTCTCTATTAGTCTGTCCTTTATTAATACATTGGAAACCCATACATTGTATTATGTTGATGCTAGTCGTGAGGCTTGATAAAGGTTCCTAACCACAACGATGAATTAGAGTCGAACGGATAGTTTTCTTTTTTGTTCGTCCCACGTATAGAGGACTGGTTCGAGGATCTAGTGATTGTTTCTGATGTGCCTTCAGTCTACAGCCTGCAAACCCTATCTGATATGATTTTTCTCACGGGTATTTTACACTCATCTTTTGGCAATTTAGAAATCATTTCCAAAAACCTTTCTCGAAGAAACGTTGTATATTAAATGGTGTTTGGAGAGTTTGTTCATTATGTTTTTGTGTCTACTCATCAGTACCAAATCTTTCAGTCTAATGAGAGCGAAAATCGAGTCCAGTGCTTCCAATGTGGACCGTTGTGATAAGCTTTGTCAATATTTCGGAAGACTTGGTACTGATGAGTAGACACAAAAACAGGCGTTGTATATTTTAACAATAAGCTTTCTTACGTTTAGTGTTGGTGGGTTGACTACTACATAGTCATGCTCCCTCCCTGACTATCATCCTTGGCTTGACGAACATTTGAGTCATCAGGTAAACGCTAGCCATAACCTTTCTAACTTATTGGACACACAAATTTATGGGATTTTTCTTGTGATGAATGGACTTGGACAGAACAGATTAGCTCATGACCAGTCTCAGGCTTATGTTCATCATGTTAAAGTATGCTTCAATAATGTGATCTACGAAACTGTATTTGATGAGCACATATTGGATTAATTTATCTAGATGGCATTATTGATATTTTAAACTCCGTAACATGCAGCTATCCATCTTCTCATTTTCCTAATGTATTGTTTATATTGCAACTGTGATATTTTGTACGGTATGCCATTAACTAATCTTTACACACTTTCTCCTGACACGTTTATCAACGGTAACATTGAGATCGAAATCGGAAAACAACGAATTTATCGTAAATACGTATCTACTCAGAGCTTTGCAAAGTTCAACCTGTGTACCATAAGTCGTTATAGCCTGGTATAATACAAGAATTGAATCAACTTTTGATATAATGTCTATGTGATGGAATATAATCTTTTTCGGTGTCACTGACATTGTTAATACACTGAAATCTCAGTACTATGCCACCCGTTGGGACCGAGCAAAAGTGGCATAGTAGCGAGAGTGGCATAGTAACGAGGTTTTGTAAAAAAACGTCTTTATTTGCTCAATCCATCAGTCCAAAGCTCTCAAAAATCGTCGGCTGACGCATCTTCTTTCGTCGGATCTCGTTCATCTCATTGTCTAGCCGGTCACCCGATTGCATCACACCGGGTTTCCCGCTTGTCTGCTGCATGAACATTCGGACAGTGATCCAAGCACGCTGGGCTTCCTCGAACAAAACGATTTCCTTGACGTTCACTTCGTCTTCGCTTTCCAACAGCTCCTCATTGTACAGCATCTCCTCCGCAATCTGCTCCAGCGTGAAGGACCCGCCAGTTGCGACGCGTTAGTCGGCTTCGAGAAAGTCAGGCAGCTCGATCTGCTCGTTATCGTGCATCTTTACCTCGGCCGGCAGAGCTTTCCAGATCCCGAGCAGCTCCGCATCCTGAGGCTCAGTTCGGATTTATTCTTCGATAAACTTGGCTTTCGCGAAACAGTTCCTGATTGTCGACTTGCTGACCTGCTCCCATGCATACCGGGCGACGTGTAGAGCGTCGAGCAACGTGAACTTGAACTCCTTTCCGCGATCGTCCATCGTCTCTAGCCGGCGGCATAGCAACAGCTTTTAATAGTGGCGCTTGAAGTTCTCTATGATTCCCTGATCCATTGGTTGTGAATTGGCTGTCGTATTGGGTGGGAAGAAGACCTGTTGGATGTTGTTCAGCTGGAGCTCGGGAGGGTGGCCAGAGAAGTTATCGAGGCAGACCAGAACTCTGCGTCCCTGCTGGCCGAGTCGTCCGTCCCACGCACGCAACATCTCCTCGAAAATCTCCGCCGTCATCCACGCCTTCGAGTTCGCCTTGTACGTGACCGGGATCTCCTTCTTCTTGAAGAAACGGGGTCTCTTGGAACTGCCGATCACCAAAAGGGAAACTTCTCGCTGCCGCTCATGTTTGCCCAACCAGAAGAGTAATCCTTTGCTTGCTTTTCTTTCCTCCAGTACACCGCTCTCCCCTGAAAGCCATGGTCTTGTTCGGAAGCAGTTGCCAGAAGAGTCCAGTCTCGTCCAGGTTGAAGACATCATCTGCAGAGAACTGTCTGAGTAAGGGCCGGAGAACCTGCTGCTGCCAATCAATAAGGGATTGGGAATCCACCGCTCCAGCTTCGCCCTGCACTGTCTTAAACGTGACGCCATTGCGCTTCTTGAAGCAGTCTAACCAACCGTCGCTCGCCTTGGAGTCTGGGATGTGCATCAGCTCGGCCAGTTTCATCGCCTTCTCCTTGATCAGATCGCCGCTGACAGGCAGATTCAGTCCTCTTGCTTGCTTCAGCCACATCAGCACTCCCTCCTCAAACTTCGGGTCGTTAGGCTGCGTCAGCTTCACGCGCTCCGATGGAACTCCAACTTTGATTGCAGCTTCAATTGCATCCTTCTTGCTGAGAATGCCCTTCACGGTGGTTCTCTTAACTTCGACGCCCCATTTCTTGCCAATCTCCCTCGCCAACTTGGACTGATTCGGCTCCTTCTTCGCAGCATCGATGATCTCGAGCTTCTCCTTCAGCGTAAAGTCGGTTCGCTTGCGTTTCTAAGCTGAAATTATGGACTGAATGGTTTGAAAAATAACGATGTCACTGTTGTGAGTGTCTGTTTGTGCGCGCGCTTTCGTGGGTCTATCTATCGATACTTAAAGCAAGAGTAGGAAAGAGGCTTGTTGTTGTGCGTGATGTCATTGGCTTGTTGTAACTAGGTCAGGGAGAAACATCGCGTGTTTGACCTTGAAACCGGCTGACTATATGCGTAAAATGCGCAAACATGCACTTTTAAATAGCCACAGAATAGTGGCATAGTAACGAGAGTAGGGAGTGGCATAGTAAATTTATTTGTATTGAATTTTGTTGGGACCGAGCAAAAGTGGCATAGTAGCGAGAGTGGCATAGTACCGAGGTGGCATAGTACCGAGATTCGAGTGTAACTAACAAAATCCCCTGAAACTAAGCTATACAATTTGAAGCAGTTTTTATAAATTGCCGATGTTCATGTTTCTTATTTCCTCTGGGTTCGGCTGATAAATATAATGTTTGTTTTACATGAACCGAAACACTCTTGACGCTGACATATTTTCCGTTTACGCGTGTTGTGTCCGCTCTTCTGTGTCGTTTGGACACGTTTTGCCTACTGCAATCAATCTTCACAATGCATTGTTTTTTTCTCTTACATTCGTGAGACGTTGTAATAGTCATTCTACTACAAATTTGTGAGCTTGATATACCGGATTATTCGTGTACTACAATGGGTCGACATGAACGGGTTTCAACAAAATTGTCCGAGAAATCACATGGGACAGACATATTGTGATGACACTCCGTTTTGAGGCAATGTGCCTGTATGCAACTCCTGTGCTTAAGCATGGCAGGATAAGACGTTTCGCGTTTCCTCATTAAACCTAGATAGCTATTCCTCAGAGCGTGAGCCATTGACGTTATGTATGTAAACGCTGATAGTCGGGGATTAAAGTTTCATACTCGTTCTGTAATATGATAATCGATAGTTTCACGGTCGATCGAACACCTATTCAAGTTTAGCCAAGCGAAACATATTATATCAGTTATATCGTACAAATGCCTGTTGGAAATTTCAAGAATATAAAAATCTTAAGCAATATCTCTTTTTCCATTCTGTTGGAAAAGCAGGCTTTAACTGTCATATTACGTTTGTTACCGAATATAGATTTTAAAGAGGATTTGAAAAATTTAGCTGGTGTGAACTTTCTCGCTTCTCTATATACATTGAACGTTAGTCAAAATATCGATCCGTTTGCACCTTACGTTCGCTGTTTTCGACGATGCACCGTGAATCATCTCTCAACGTTGACTGCAAAAAGCACAATAAACGAGTCTTTTTTACACGAGCGTTCAAGTTCATATGTGATTCATTCTGAATGAACTATATTTTGCAAATCAATGTAGTTCTGAGATTGTTATCGTGATATCAACGAAGTTCTGTTCGCTTGAAAACATTTCTTCTCTTTCTTATATTTTATTTGTGACTAAAATGAGAATGAGCACCACTGTTGCCGTTGAAGATAATGATGCAACAAACTTGTATGCGTCTACTTCTGAAAGAAGGCACGTTTCAAGTCATTCGGAAGATACCTTCATTTGAAAGCATCATTTGTCCGGTCAAGATTAATGGTGAACTATCTAGCATACGATTAACTTTATTCATGCATTAGTGTATCTACCTTAGAAACTGTTTTCAACCCTCACCTTCATCAAGAAAAAAAATGAACAGATAGTGTCACATGTTGATGTCGTGCATAAATCTATGAACATACGAATTTGAATATAAATTTGAGTCCAGGAAATTGTGCGTGCATAATATTGATAATGAACCTTTATTGGAAATCGTTTGGATATCTGGGTGGGTCAAAAGAATCGGGCTTCGTTTACAATGTGACTCAAATATTCAGTATGTGATTATGACATTGGTTACTTTATCATTTGTCTCAATGTTTCGTGCGATTCTTCAAGCACATTGTGTATCAATTCTTCGGCCGTTCGAATCGGAGTTTAGGCCTTGTGTGATGCACTTTATATTGAATCAAGATCAGGTCTATCAATAGAGATAGATGAGTTTCAAATTATTATTCTCCTTTAACAATTTCGACCACAGGATCAACAATCGTGATGAGTTCGAAAGACTGATAACCGTGTGGCTATCATAGAACGGAAGAATAAAGTGAAGCACTCATGTTTCCTGTAGTAATTCTATGGCCTGAGCAGGATCAGTGGTCGATTAGTACGGTGTATGTACATCAATCCTGCACAAGTTACCGCGGACAATGTCCGTTGACACTCCTTACCACATGCGTAATGTAGATAACTAATGCGTGTAAGGCTTAACATGTTTGAAGTAAAACAGAAAGTATAATTCACTATTAGGTATAAGGTGATTGGGACTATCTACTTTCGGCTCAGCGCAAGGACTACCATTAACTTAAACCATATAAATACGATCAAGTGTTCTTTTTGATTTTAATTACTTATCAAGTAATGAAAGACCGAGCTACCAGAGAAAAGTATTTTAAAAATAAAATTTTAATCAATAAATATCCGACTTCAGAATGAACACAATCAAAGTTTGAATTCACAGATTCTGGTTAATGTTACAATATATTCTCTAAATTATTGTTTTTAAATAGTGTCGAGAAACAACGTTTTGTACTACGATAATTCCACCAAAACTAGCCGTTTGATATCCTGCAAAAATATGAAACACTTATCTAGAAGAAGACTCATGTGTGTCATTTGTAATGACAAATATTAGGGAGGCATCTTGGAAGTGATACTGCACGATGCGTGCACCTCATATACATATGTGTTTGACTGGACATACAGAGGATTTCCCGTAACATATTTGACGTTAGCGCGTTTCACGTAACAGCTATTCTGTAAGAGAAACACACACATTACTAACGTCAATTGTTCACCAAAATTGAAAGGAATCCTATGCACATCCACAATGAAATGAATGTGTAATCAATTACGAAACCTAGTACCTTTTCTGTGCCAACTCACGATGGTTTCTCATATGTATATCAATGGAACAAAAAAGGACTTGAAAGCCGTAATCATTAGTCGTTAATCACAAGCGTTGTATCGAGAAAAAAGGTTTACGAATTTGTTATTCGCAGTATGGATGGGGTTATTTTTTCCTCTTCAGAAAACAGCCTTGCGTCTAACAAAGATGTGCTTGCACCCCCCTGTTGGATAAAGCTTGTACGACCAACCAGTTCATTTACATGAGGCTACGTTTAATTTGAAAGGGGTTAGAGACATGACCCCGAACGAAAACGGTAACTGTTTGCCAAAGTAATGTGTTGCTCACATCCTCATCCCTTACACCGTTTGCATTCCCATCTCACAAATCTCACGACCGGATTCTTGCTGTTTGCTCTCATCAGGTTTCGACAGTAGGATTAGGTTACGTATGCGATTGAAACAGTGGAAGAATTGTAAACCATTTTGCTTGTATGCCACTGTTGTAAAAGGAATGTTAGGATTAAACTGTCCAATCACATAAACCTACACTCATGTATTTAGGGTTTAAACCAATGATCATGAAAAAAGCCTACTTGAATACATTTCCATAACACTATTTTGGACTGCATTTGAAACGAGTTCAGCCAAGACTAAATCACGACATCCGGATTGCTTTCCACCAGCATCACGGGGCTGCCCCTTGACAGGCTTTAGTTTTACCTAGATTGCGGTGTGAAGTTCTCTATTAGTCTGTCCGTCATTAATACATTGGAAACCCATACATTGTATTATGTTGATGCTAGTCGTGAAGCTTGATAAAGGTTCCAAATCTCAACGATGAATTAGAGTCGAACGGATAGTTTTCTTTTTTGTTCGTCCCACGTATAGAGGACTGGTTCGAGGATCTATTGATTGTTTCTGATGTGCCTTCAGCCTACAGTCTGCAATTCCTATTTTGCCAATTCTGATATGATTTTTCCCACGGGTATTTTACACTCATCTTTTGGCAATTTAAAAATCGTTTTCAAAAACCTTTCTCGAAGAGACGTTGTATATTGAATGGTGTTTGGAGAGTTTGTTCATTATTTATTTGTGTCTACCTATCAGTACCAAATCTTTCGCTCTAATGAGAGCGAAACTCGAGTCCAGTGCTTCCAATGTGGACCGATGTGATAAGCTTTGTCAATATTTCGGAAGACTTGGTACTGATGAGTAGACACAAAAACTGGCGTTGTATATTTAAACAATAAGCTTTCTTAAGTTTAGTGTTGGTGGGTTGACTACTACATAGTCATGCTCCCTCCCTGACTATCATCCTTGGCTTGACGAACATTTGAGTCATCAGGTAAACGCTAGCCATAACCTTTCTAACTTATTGGACACACAAATTTATGGGATTTTTCTTGTGATGAATGGACTTGGACAGAACAGATTAGCTCATGACCAGTCTCAGGCTTATGTTCATCATGTTAAAGTATGCTTCAATAATGTGATCTACGAAACTGTATTTGATGAGCACATATTGGATTAATTTATCTAGATGGCATTATTGATATTTTAAACTCCGTAACATGCAGCTATCCATCTTCTCATTTTCCTAATGTATTGTTTATATTGCAACTGTGATATTTTGTACGGTATGCCATTAACTAATCTTTACACACTTTCTCCTGACACGTTTATCAACGGTAACATTGAGATCGAAATCGGAAAACAACGAATTTATCGTAAATACGTATCTACTCAGAGCTTTGCAAAGTTCAACCTGTGTACCATAAGTCGTTATAGCCTGGTATAATACAAGAATTGAATCAACTTTTGATATAATGTCTATGTGATGGAATATAATCTTTTTCGGTGTCACTGACATTGTTAATACACTGAAATCTCAGTACTATGCCACCCGTTGGGACCGAGCAAAAGTGGCATAGTAGCGAGAGTGGCATAGTAACGAGGTTTTGTAAAAAAACGTCTTTATTTGCTCAATCCATCAGTCCAAAGCTCTCAAAAATCGTCGGCTGACGCATCTTCTTTCGTCGGATCTCGTTCATCTCATTGTCTAGCCGGTCACCCGATTGCATCACACCGGGTTTCCCGCTTGTCTGCTGCATGAACATTCGGACAGTGATCCAAGCACGCTGGGCTTCCTCGAACAAAACGATTTCCTTGACGTTCACTTCGTCTTCGCTTTCCAACAGCTCCTCATTGTACAGCATCTCCTCCGCAATCTGCTCCAGCGTGAAGGACCCGCCAGTTGCGACGCGTTAGTCGGCTTCGAGAAAGTCAGGCAGCTCGATCTGCTCGTTATCGTGCATCTTTACCTCGGCCGGCAGAGCTTTCCAGATCCCGAGCAGCTCCGCATCCTGAGGCTCAGTTCGGATTTATTCTTCGATAAACTTGGCTTTCGCGAAACAGTTCCTGATTGTCGACTTGCTGACCTGCTCCCATGCATACCGGGCGACGTGTAGAGCGTCGAGCAACGTGAACTTGAACTCCTTTCCGCGATCGTCCATCGTCTCTAGCCGGCGGCATAGCAACAGCTTTTAATAGTGGCGCTTGAAGTTCTCTATGATTCCCTGATCCATTGGTTGTGAATTGGCTGTCGTATTGGGTGGGAAGAAGACCTGTTGGATGTTGTTCAGCTGGAGCTCGGGAGGGTGGCCAGAGAAGTTATCGAGGCAGACCAGAACTCTGCGTCCCTGCTGGCCGAGTCGTCCGTCCCACGCACGCAACATCTCCTCGAAAATCTCCGCCGTCATCCACGCCTTCGAGTTCGCCTTGTACGTGACCGGGATCTCCTTCTTTTTGAAGAAACGGGGTCTCTTGGAACTGCCGATCACTAAAAAGGGAAACTTCTCGCTGCCGCTCATGTTTGCTTCAACCAGAAGAGTAAACCTTTGCTTGCTTTTCTTTCCTCCAGTACACCGCTCTCCCCTGAAAGCCATGGTCTTGTTCGGAAGCAGTTGCCAGAAGAGTCCAGTTTCGTCCAGGTTGAAGACATCATCTGCAGAGAACTGTCTGAGTAAGGTCCGGAGAACCTGCTGCTGCCAATCAATAAGGGATTGGGAATCCACCGCTCCAGCTTCGCCCTGCACTGTCTTGAACGTGACGCCATTGCGCTTCTTGAAGCAGTCTAACCAACCGCAGTCTGGGATGTGCATCAGCTCGGCCAGTTTCATCGCCTTCTCCTTGATCAGATCGCCGCTGACAGGCAGATTCAGTCCTCTTGCTTGCTTCAGCCACATCAGCACTCCCTCCTCAAGCTTCGGGTCATGAGGCTGCGTCAGCTTCATGCGCTTTGATGGAACTCCAGCTTTGATTGCAGCTTCAATTGCATCCTTCTTGCTGAGAATGCCCTTCACGGTGGTTCTCTTAACTTCGACGCCCCATTTCTTGCCAATCTCCCTCGCCAACTTGGACTGATTCGGCTCCTTCTTCGCAGCATCGATGATCTCGAGCTTCTCCTTAAGCGTAAAGTCGGTTCGCTTGCGTTTCTGAGCTGACATTATGGACTGAATAGTTTGAAAAATAACGATGTCACTGTTGTGAGTGTCTGTTTGTGCGCGCGCTTTCGTGGGTCTATCTATCGATACTTAAAGCAAGAGTAGGAAAGAGGCTTGTTGTTGTGCGTGAGCTCATTGGCTTGTTGTAACTAGGTCAGGGAGAAACATCGCGTGTTTGACCTTGAAACCGGCTGACTATATGCGTAAAATGCGCAAACATGCACTTTTAAATAGCCACAGAATAGTGGCATAATAAAGAGAGTAGGGAGTGGCATAGTAAATTTTTTGTATTGAATTTTGTTGGGACCGAGCAAAAGTGGCATAGTAGCGAGAGTGGCATAGTACCGAGATTCGAGTGTAACTAACAAAATCCCCTGAAACTAAGCTATACAATTTGAAGCAGTTTTTATAAATTGCCGATGTTCATGTTTCTCATTTCGTCTGGGTTCGGCTGATAAATATAATGTTTGTTTTACATGAACCGAAACACTCTTGACGCTGACATATTTTCCGTTTACGCGTGTTGTGTCCGCTCTTCTGTGTTGTTTGGACACGTTTTGCCTACTGCAATCAATCTTCACAATCCATTGTTTTTTCTCTTACATTCGTGAGACGTTGTAATAGTCATTCTACTACAAATTTGTGAGCTTGATATACCGGATTATTCATGTACTACAATGGGTCGACATGAACGGGTTTCAACAAAATTGTCCGAGAAATCAAATGGGACAGACATATTGTGATGACACTCCGTTTTGAGGCAATGTGCCTGAATGCAACTCCTGTGCTTAAGCATGGCAGGATAAGACGTTTCGCGTTTTCTCATTAAACCTAGATAGCTATTCCTCAGAGCGTGAGCCATTGACGTTATGTATGTAAACGCTGATAGTCGGGGATTAAACTTTCATACTCGTTCTATAATATGATAATCGATAGTTTCACGGTCGATCGAACACCTATTCAAGTTTAGCCAAGCGAAACATATTATATCAGTTATATCGTACAAATGCCTGTTGGAAATTTCAAGAATATAAAAATCTTAAGCAATATTTCTTTTTTCATTCTGTTGGAAAAGCAGGCTTTAACTATCATATTACGTTTGTTACCGAATATAGATTTTAAAGAGGATTTGAAAGATTTAGCTGGTGTGAACTTTCTCGCTCTTCTATATACATTGAACGTTAGTCAAAATATCGATCCGGTTGCACCTTACGTTCGCTGTTTTCGACGATGCACCGTTAATCATCTCTCAACGTTGACTGCAAAAAGCACAATAAACGAGTCTTTTTTACACGAGCGTTCAAGTTCATATGTGATTCATTCTGAATGACCTATCTTTTGCAAATCAGTGTAGTTCTGAGATTGTTATCGTGATATCAACGAAGTTCTGTTCGCTTGAAAACATTTCTTCTCTTTCTTATATTTTATTTGTGACTAAAATGAGAATGAGCACCACTGTTGCCGTTGGAGATAATGATGCAACAAACTTGTATGCGTCTACTTCTGAAAGAAGGCACGTTTCAAGTCATTCGAAAGATACCTTCATTTGAAAGCATCATTTGTCCGGTTGAGATTAATGGTAAACTATCTAGCATACGATTAACTTTATTCATGCATTAGTGTATCTACCTTAGAAACTGTTTTCAACCATCACCTTGATTAGTATCATCAAGAACAAAAATGAACAGATAGTGACACGTGTTGATTCCGTGCATAAATCTATGAACATACGAATTTGAATATAAATTTGAGTCCAGGAAATTGTGCGTGCATAATATTGATAATGAACCTTTATTGGAAATCGTTTGGATATCTGGGTGGGTCAAAAGAATCGAGCTTCGTTTACAATGTGACTCAAATATTCAGTATGTGATTATGATATTGGTTACTTTATCATTTGTCTCAATGTTTCGTGCGATTCTTCAAGCACATTGTGTATCAATTCTTCGGCCGTTCGAATCGGAGTTTAGGCCTTGTGTGATGCACTTTATATTGAATCAAGATCAGGTCAATCAACAGAGATAGATGAGTTTCAAATTATTATTCTCCTTTAACAATTTCGATCACAGGATCAACAATCGTGATGAGTTCGAAAGACTGATAACCGTGTGGCTATCATAGAACGGAAGAATAAAGTGAAGCACTCATGTTTCCTGTAGTAATTCTATGGCCTGAGCAGGATCAGTGGTCGATTAGTACGGTGTATGTACATCAATCCTGCACAAGTTACCGCGGACAATGTCCGTTGACACTCCTACCACATGCGTGAATGTAGATAACTAATGCGGTAAGGCTTAACATGTTTGAAGTAAAACAAAAAGTATAATTCACTATTAGGTATAAGGTGATTAAGACTATCTACTTTCGGCTCAGCGCAAGGACTACCATTAACTTAAACCATATAAATACGATCAAGTGTTTTTTTGATTTTAATTACTTATGAAGTAATGAAAGACCGAGCTACCAGAGAAAAGTATTTTAAAAATAAAATTTTAATCAATAAATATCCGACTTCAGAATGAACACAATCAAAGTTTGAATTCACAGATTCTGGTTAATGTTACAATATATTCTCTAAATTATTGTTTTTAAATAGTGTCGAGAAACAACGTTTTGTACTACGATAATTCCACCACAACTAGCCGTTTGATATCCTGCAAAAATATGAAACACTTATCTAGAAGAAGACTCATGTGTGTCATTTGTAATGACAAATATTAGGGAGGCATCTTGGAAGTGATACTGCACGATGCGTGCACCTCATATACATATGTGTTTGACTGGACATACAGAGGATTTCCCGTAACATATTTGACGTTAGCGCGTTTCACGTAACAGCTATTCTGTAAGAGAATCACACACATTACTAACGTCAATTGTTCACCAAAATTGAAAGGAATCCTATGCACATCCACAATGAAATGAATGTGTAATCAATTACGAAACCTAGTACCTTTTCTGTGCCAACTCACGATGGTTTCTCATATGTATATCAATGGAACAAAAAAGGACTTGAAAGCCGTAATCATTAGTCGTTAATCACAAGCGTTGTATCGAGAAATACGTTTCACGAATTAGTCATTGGCAGTATGGATGAGTTACATTTCCCTCTTCATGAAAACAACCTTGCGTCTAACAAAGATGAGCTTGCATCCCACTTTTGCATAAGGCTTGTACGACTAACACGTTCACTCACATGAGGCTACGCTTAATTAAAAAGGGGTTTAACACATTTATTCATGTTTTAAACCAATGATCATGAAAAAAAGCCTATTTGAATACATTTCCATCACCCACACACGCTGTGGCCGGCATTAAAAACGAGTTCAGCCATGACAGAATCACGAGGTAAGGATTGCTTTTCAGCCGCATTTCCCGGGGCTGTCTTTTGACAGGCTTTAGTTTTATCTAGATTACGGTGTGAAGTTCTCTATTAGTCTGGCCGTTATAAAAACATTGAAAATTCTTACATTGTATTCTGTTGATGCTAGTCCTGACGCTAGATAAAAATTCCTAATAATTACGACGAACTAGGGTCTAACGGATAGTTTTCCCTCTGTGTTCGTCCCACGTATGGAGGACTGTTTCAAGGATCTATTGATTGTTTCTGATGTGCCTTCAACCTACTGTCTGCAAACCCTATCTCGTCAAATCTGATATGATTTTTCCCACGGCTATTTTACCCTCATCAATTGTTATTTTAGAAATCGTTTGCAAAAACCGTTGTCAAAGAGGCGTTGTGTATTTTAACAATGAGCCTGCTTTCGTTCGGTGTTGGTTGGTTGATTTCTAAATAGTCATCTCTGTCCTGACTACCACCCTTGGTTTGACGAACATTCGATTCATCGGGTAAACGCTAGTCATAAATTTTCCAACTGATTGCACATAAATGTCTTACAATTTATTGGATTTCTCGTGATAAATAGACTAGGACAGAATAGATCATTACCAGTCTCGGGCTTACGTTCATTATGTTAAAGTATGCTTTGTTAATGTGATCTACAATAAGATATTTTATGAGCACATATTGGATTAATTTATCTTAATGTTATTATTGATTTTTGTAAACTCCGTAACATGCAGCTATCTATCTTCACATTTTTCCTAATGTATTGCTAATATTGCAACTGTGATATTTTGTACTGTATGACATTAACTAATCTTTCCACACTTTCTCCTGACACGTTTATCAACGGTGCCATTGAGATCGAAATCGGACAAGAACGAATTTAACGTAAATACGTATCTACTCAGAGATTGTCAAAGTTCAACCTGCGTACTATTGGTCGTTATTCATTAGTATGAAACAAGAATTGAATCAACTTTTATTGAAATGTCTATTTGATGGAATATAATCTCTGTCGTTGTCACTGGCATTGTTAATAACCAACAAAATCCCCCGAAACTAAGCTATACAATTTGAAGCACTTTTTTATAAAATGCTGGTGTTCATGTTTATAATTTTGTCTGTGTTCGGCTGAGTAATAACGAGTTTGTTTTACATGAACCGAAATACTCTTGAAGTTGACATATTTTACGTTTTCGCGAGTTGTGTCGCTCTTCTGTGTCATTCGGACACGTTCTGCCTACTGCAATCAATCTTCACAATCTTTGCATATACTCTTAAATTTGTGAGACGTTGTAATAGTCATTCTACTACAAATTGGTGAGCTTGATATACCGGATTTTTCGTGTACTACAGTGTGTCGAAATGGACGGGTTGCAACAAAATTGTCCGAGAAATCATATAGGACAGACATATTGCAGTGACTTTTTGTTTTGAGGCAATGTTCCGGGATATAACTCCTGTGCTTAGGCATGGCAGGATAAGTCGTTTCACGTTTCCTTATTAAAACTAGATAGCTATTTCTCAGAGCGTGAGCCATTGACGTTATGTATGGAAACGCGGATAGTCGCCATAAAAGATGTCAATGTGTCCCATGACGCTTGCATGATGGAAGCCAACCTTCGGCCTAAATCGACCATATCGCCTTAGGTAATCGCTGGAGAGGTTGCGTTGAGGACTGCCGCTTCTTTTCGAATATTTACATAGATTCAGATCATAATCTTGTGCGATGTAGGTTCTCGTTAAAGTTATGCGGTACGAAGCCTTCGAATGGGAAACGCATTGTGCTGGAAAACGTCCCTCTGCTTGCAGTTCAAGACATTTATGGGACCACATTGAGTAAATCACTCCCAGTTGCTCCGTGTGCAACTGCCAATGAAATGTAGAACAAAATACCTGGGATCATGCGAGCCGCCGCAATAACAGCCTGTAAGACTACACAATCAACCCAAAATTCCCACTGGTTTTCACAATGCTCTATAGAAGCTCTTCACCAGCGATACCAATTACCACACGGTCGTGGACACATTACAGAGCGTAGACGCGTGTGAAATGAACTTAAACGGAGCTTAAGACTAGACAGAGAAAAGTGGTGGCTAAATAAGTTCGAAGAAATGGAAATTGCAAATAATGCGGGTAACGTGCGAAAACTCTTTCAACTTGTTCGATCGACCGGGCCTACGAAAAAAGGAGTGAGTGAGACTATCGCTGAAATAGACGGCACTATTATCACTAATAAGAATCGCCGCATCTCACGCTGGGCCGAACACTTTAAAGAACAGTTCAGCTTGTCGCTTGCAACAGAATCATTCCCTCACTTGAAGCATTGTGTTCCTTGGCCTGTTAGCATAGATCCCCCTAATGATTTAGAAATTAGAGCATGTATCGAATCCATGAAACGATTAAAAGCCGCTGGCCCCGATGACATACCGCCTGTTTTGTTCAAAGAAAGTGGCTAAGTCCTAATCAGCACATTAGGCGATCTCCTCCGTGAAGTGAGGTTGTCAGAATCCGTCCCTCCAAGTTGGGGCGAATAGGTTATCATACCTATATTTGAAAAAGTTGTGCGAAGCTCATGCTCGAATCACCGTGGGATAAGTCTCACTTCTATCATTACGATATTATAAGCGTCCATATGCCTTTGAAGATTAACATCGCATATGGAATCACAGATCCGAGAGCAGCAAGCTGGCTTTAGACCTGGGAGAGGCTGTGTCGACCATATTTTTACTCTTCGACGGATCTTAGAACTGCAGCACACTTATCTACAGCCGACAATAGCCATATTTTTAGACTTCAAAGGAGCATCTGATTCAGTCGATCGAAATGTCCTGTTTAACACCTTGCTGTGAAAAAGCGTTCCACAAAAGCATGTCAACATTCTACGTGCACTTTATGCACATACATCCGAACTTTTTCCAAAATTCCACACTTCTAGTGGCGTCCGACAAGGATGTACGATTTCTCCGTTTTTGTTCAATCTCGTAATTGATGCTATCATGGAATTTGCCGCGACGGTGCTCCAGCCTTCGGAATTCACATAATGCCAGGCGTCAAGTTTCTCGACTTGGACTATGCTGATGATATAGTTGTGCTCTTCGATCCATACAAAGATGCACAAGCGATAATGAACAAGCTATCTAGTATCTTGCCCGCATTTGGAATGCGTTTTGCACCCTCTTAGTGCAGTGTTCTGCTGCAGGACATCGACTTATCAAACAACACTTTATTACTTGACAATCAGGCGCTTGAAATTGTAGATCGTTCTATGTATCTCGGTAGTTGTGTCAATAATTCTGCATCGTAAGATGACGAGGTCTCGGTACGCATTTCTAAAGCGACCGTAGAATTCCGCAACCTAGGTCACTTCTTTCGTCAGAAAGGACTGTCTCAGATAACCAAGTGTAGAGTCTATGAAGCAACAGTTCGGGCTGTGGTACTGTATGGGTGCGAAACCTAGACCCCACGTAAAGAACACATCTAGCGTCTCCAAGTATTTGACAACCGATGTCTCCGCAACATTCAAGGAATTATCTGTTACAATCGCATGCGCGCCGATGTTCTCTGAAATAAGTTGTTCGCTAGTAATGTTGATATAGAGAAGCAAATCAACCTGCATAGGTTACGCTGGTTGGGTCACGTTTTACGGATGCCGGAACACCGACTTCCGAAACAGATTATTTTTGCGACACCGCATCCAGATTAGAGTAAATCTCGGGTTGGCCAAACCGTCACGTGGCAGAGGCATTTAAAAACCCTTAGTAGAAGCTTTTGTAAAGTCGGCGCAGCGCGTCTTCCAGGCTGGTGTCCCCGCGATCAGATATCGCAATGGCTAGTTACGCTTCAGGATATGTCCAGAAACCGTGTGCAATGGCGGTCTTGCACTAAGCATCTCCTTGGAGTGTTTGCTTTACGTTGTATGTTGTCAAGCGTAGTGACAAGAAAAGCTTGTTATGATGCATGAGAGTGAAAGCAGCAAGAAAGCTGCCATGCTGATGTCGCTCAACGCGTTCATGAAACTTGTTTGAATGCATGTTCCATTCAAGGTCTAGGCACCTCTACCCCGTTTGTTTGTGCTTACTCTTCTATAGAATCCGTAAATATGTAAGTCCCACCCTTCCCCATCATTTAGGATTTTACTTTTTCATTGGTGTGTCTCAGTTGACCATTCGATACGCGCTACCGGTGTAATGCTGTCTGTGATGATGATGATGGGATTAAACTTTCATACTCGTTCTATAATATGATAATCGATAGTATCTCGGTCGATCAAACATTTATTCAATTTTAGCCAAGCGAACAAGATTATACCAATTATATCGTACAAATGCATGTTGTAAATATCGGGAATACAAAAATCTTTAGCATTATTTCTTCTTTTTCTTTCTGGCGAAAATGCAGGGCGGGGGCGTGGGCTAAAGGACATGGGGGGGAACGGACGGAGGGGTGAAGAGGAAGGTGGTAAGAGGGGGCGGGTGGAGAGAGGGAGCGCGGGGTGATATAGAAAGCGAAAATCGGAGAAAAGGGAATGCGGAAAAAGAGAGAGAAGAGGGAAAAGGAAGGGAGAGGGTGGAGGCTGTATAGAAGAGGCACCCGGTAAAGAGAGCGGCGGAGATGCAACCTCAGTGTGGAGACATGGTCTATGCTTCTCCTCATATTTTTATTTCCCCTCTTTGTCCCTTTCCTTTTCAACTTCCCTTAACTATTTCCTCCCCTATTCTTTCTCTTTTTTTTTCTCAATGTTGACTGCAAGCAAGCACCAATCAGCGAGTTTTTTTACACGAGCGTTTCAGTTATTATGTGGATTATTTGACTGACCTATTATTGCAACAATCAGGTAGTCTGCGATGCTATTCGTGCTATCAACGAAGTTCTCTTTCGTTAAAAACATTTCTTGGTTTTATGTTCGTATTTGTGACTAAATGCTAATGAACATCAATGTTTGCGTTGACCTAATGATGCACTAAACTGTATGCGTCTATTTCTGAAAGAAGACACGTTTCCAGTCATTCGGAAGATACCTTCATTTGAAAGCATCATTAGTCCGGTTGAGGTTGATGGTGAACTATCTAACATACTATTCAGTTTATTCGAAATCGGAGGATGCATTTGTATATCTACCTTAGAAACTGTTTCCAACCATCAACTTCATTAGTATCATTAACAACTGTAATCAAACGGATAGTGACACGTGTCAGTGTCGTGCATACATCTATGAACATACGAATTTGAATATAAATTGGAGTACAGGAAATTGTGCGTGCATAATAGTGCTTCATGAACCTTTATTGAAATTGTTGGAATCTGGGTGCGTAAACACAGGAGCTTCGTCCATTTGACTCGCTTATTAATATGTGATATGCTAAGGGTTCCCTATCTTTGTCTCATTGTTTCGTGCGATTCTTGAGCACCTTATGTATGAATTCTTCGCTCGTTCGAATTAAAGCACAGACCTTGTGTAATGCACTTCATATTGAATCAAGATCTAGTCTATCAATAGAGATAGATGTTTCAAATTATAATTCTCAATAGCAATTTCGGCCACCGGCCACAGGCCTGGGACCACAGGCTTAACAACCGTGATGTGTTCGAAAGACTGAAAACCCTGTGGATAGCATAGAACGGAAGAACAAAGTGAATCACTCATTTGTTCTGGAGTTATTCTATGGCCTGAGAAGGATCAGTGGTCGATTAGTATAATACGGTGTATGTACATCAATCCAGCACAAGTTAACGCGAACAAGGTCCGTTGACACTGTAGCCCACATGCGTGAATGTATATAACTAATGCGAGTAACGCTTAACACTGTTTGTAGAAAAACAAAAAGTATAATTGAATAGTAGGTATGAGTTGAATAAGACTATTCACATTTGGCTAAACGCATTACTATTATTAACTTCGTTACACGACAATGAATTGCGTCATAAAAATACGATCAAGTGTTTTTTTGTTTTTAATTACTTATCAAGTACTGAAGGTCCGAGCTACCAGACATAAGTTTTTTATAAAATAAAATTTTAATCTTTGAATATGAGACTTCAGAATGAACACAATCGAGAGATTTGAATTTACAGATCTTGGTTTATGTTAGCATATTTTCTCTAGAAAAAGAATTATATGTGTCATTTCTATTGAAAAATTGTAGGCAGGCATCTTGGAAGTGATACTGCACGATGCGAGCACCTCATTTACATATGTGTTTGACTGGACATACAAAGGATTTCGCGTAACATATTTGACGTTAGCGCGTTTTACGTAACAGCTATTCTGTGAGAGAATCACACACATTACTAACGTTAATTGTTCACCAAAATTGAAAGGAATCCTACGCACATCCACAATGAAATGAATGTGTAATCAATTGCGAAACCGAGTACCTTTTCTGTGTCAACTCACAATGGTTTCTCATATGTATATTAATGGAACAAAAAAAGACTTGAAAGCCGTAATCATTAGTCGTTAATCACAAGCGTTGTATCGAGAAAAAAGGATTACGAATTTGTTATTCGCAGTATGGATGAGGTACTTTTTCCTCTTCAGAAAACAGCCTTGCGTCTAACAAAGATGTGCTTGCACCCCCCTGTTGGATAAGGCTTGTACGACCAACCAGTTCATTTACATGAGTCTACGTTTAATTTAGAAGGGGTTAGAGACATGACCCCGAACGAAAACGGTAACTGTTTGCCAAAGTAATGTGTTGCTCACATCCTCCTCCCTTACACTGTTTGCATTCCTATCTCACAAATCTCACGACCGGATTCTTGCTGTTTGCTCTCATCAGGTGTCGACAGTAGGATTACGTTACGCAAGCGATTGAAACAGTGGAAGAATTGTAAACCATTTTGCTTGTATGCCACTGTTGTATAAGGAATGTTAGGATTAAACTGTCCAATCACATAAACCTACACTCATGTATTTAGGGTTTAAACCAATGATCATGAAAAAAGCCTATTTGAATACATTTCCATAACACTATTTTGGACTGCATTTGAAACGAGTTCAGCCAAGACTAAATCACGACATCCGGATTGCTTTCCACCAGCATCACGCGGCTGCCCCTTGACAGGCTTTAGTTTTACCTAGATTACGGTGTGAAGTTCTCTATTAGTCTGTCCTTTATTAATACATTTGAAACCCATACATTGTATTATGTTGATGCTAGTCGTGACGCTTGATAAAGGTTCCTAATCACTACGATGAATAAGAGTCGAACGGATAGTTTTCTTTTTTGTTCGTCTTACGTATAGAGGACTGGTTCGAGGATCTATTGATTGTTTCTGATGTGCCTTCAGCCTATAGTCTGCAAACCCTATCTTGCCAATTCTGATATGATTTTTCCCACGGGTATTTTACACTCATCTTTTGGCAATTTAAAAATCGTTTTCGAAAACCTTTCTCGAAGAGACGTTGTATATTAAATGGTGTTTTGAGAGTTTGTTCAATATGTTTTTGTGTCTACCCATCAGTACCAAATCTTTCGCTCTAATGAGAGCGAAACTCGAGTCCAGTGCTTCCAATGTGGACCGTTGTGATAAGCTTTGTCAATATTTCGGAAGACTTGGTACTGATGAGTAGACACAAAAACAGGCGTTGTATATTTTAACAATAAGCTTTCTTACGTTTAGTGTTGGTGGGTTGACTACTACATAGTCATGCTCCCTCCCTGACTATCATCCTTGGCTTGACGAACATTTGAGTCATCAGGTAAACGCTAGCCATAACCTTTCTAACTGATTGGACACAAATGTCATATAATTTATGGGATTTTTCTTGTGATGGATGGACTAGGACAGAACAGATTAGTTCATGACCGGTCTCAGGCTTATGTTCATTATGTTAAAGTATGCTTCAATAATGTGATCTAGGAAACTGTATTTAATGAGCACATATTGGATTAATTTATCTGGATGTCATTATTGATATTTTAAACTCCGTAACATGCAGCTATCCATCTTCTCATTTTCTTTATGTAGTGCTTATATTGCAACTGTGATATTTTGTACGGTATGCCATTAACTAATCTTTCCACACTTTCTCCTGACACGTTTATCAACGGTGACATTGAGATCGAAATCGGAAAAGAACGAATTTATCGTAAATACGTATCTACTCAGAGCTTGGCAAAGTTCAACCTGTCTACCATAAGTCGTTATAGCCTGGTATAATACAAGAATTGAATCAACTTTTGATATAATGTCTATGTGATGGAATATAATCTTTTTCGGTGTCACTTGCATTGTTAATAACAACAAAATCCCCTGAAACTAAGCTATACAATTTGAAGCAGTTTTTATAAATTGCCGATGTTCATGTTTCTCATTTCCTCTGGGTTCGGCTGATAAATATAATGTTTGTTTTACATGAACCGAAACACTCTTGACGCTGACATATTTTCCGTTTACGCGTGTTGTGTCCGCTCTTCTGTGTCGTTTGGACACGTTTTGCCTACTGCAATCAATCTTCACAATCCATTGTTTTTTCTCTTACATTCGTGAGACGTTGTAATAGTCATTCTACTACAAATTTGTGAGCTTGATATACCGGATTATTCGTGTACTACAATGGGTCGACATGAACGGGTTTCAACAAAATTGTCCGAGAAATCACATGGGACAGACATATTGCGATGACACTCCGTTTTGAGGCAATGTGCCTGTATGTAACTCCTGTGCTTAAGCATGGCAGGATAAGACGTTTCGCGTTTCCTCATTAAACCTAGATAGCTATTCCTCAGAGCGTGAGCCATTGACGTTATGTATGTAAACGCTGATAGTCGGGGATTAAACTTTCATACTCGTTCTATAATATGATAATCGATAGTTTCACGGTCGATCGAACACCTATTCAAGTTTAGCCAAGCGAAACATATTATATCAGTTATATCGTACAAATGCCTGTTGGAAATTTCAAGAATATAAAAATCTTAAGCAATATTTCTTTTTTCATTCTGTTGGAAAAGCAGGCTTTAACTGTCATATTACGTTTGTTACCGAATATAGATTTTAAAGAGGATTTGAAAGATTTAGCTGGTGTGAACTTTCTCGCTCTTCTATATACATTGAACGTTAGTCAAAATATCGATCCGGTTGCACCTTACGTTCGCTGTTTTCGACGATGCACCGTAAATCATCTCTCAACGTTGACTGCAAAAAGCACAATAAACGAGTCTTTTTTACACGAGCGTTCAAGTTCATATGTGATTCATTCTGAATGACCTATATTTTGCAAATCAGTGTAGTTCTGAGATTGTTATCGTGATATCAACGAAGTTCTGTTCGCTTGAAAACATTTCTTCTCTTTCTTATATTTTATTTGTGACTAAAATGAGAATGAGCACCACTGTTGCCGTTGAAGATAATGATGCAACAAACTTGTATACGTCTACTTCTGAAAGAAGGCACGTTTCAAGTCATTCGGAAGATACCTTCATTTGAAAGCATCATTTGTCCGGTTGAGATTAATGGTGAACTATCTAGCATACGATTAACTTTATTCATGCATTAGTGTATCTACCTTAGAAACTGTTTTCAACCATCACCTTCATTAGTATCATCAAGATCAAAAATAAACAGATAGTGACACGTGTTGATTCCGTGCATAAATCTATGAACATACGAATTTGAATATAAATTTGAGTCCTGGAAATTGTGCGTGCATAATATTGATAATGAACCTTTATTGGAAATCGTTTGGATATCTGGGTGGGTCAAAAGAATCGAGCTTCGTTTACAATGTGACTCAAATATTCAGTATGTGATTATGATATTGGTTACTTTATCATTTGTCTCAATGTTTCGTGCGATTCTTCAAGCACATTGTGTATCAATTCTTCGGCCGTTCGAATCGGAGTTTAGGCCTTGTGTGATGCACTTTATATTGAATCAAGATCAGGTCTATCAATAGAGATAGATGAGTTTCAAATTATTATTCTCCTTTAACAATTCCGACCACAGGCTCAACAATCGTGATGAGTTCGAAAGACTGATAACCGTGTGGCTATCATAGAACGAAAGAATAAAGTGAAGCACTCATGTTTCCTGTAGTAATTCTATAGCCTGAGCAGGATCAGTGGTCGATTAGTACGGTGTATGTACATCAATCCTACACAAGTTACCGCGGACAATGTCCGTTGACACTCCTTACCACATGCGTGAATGTAGATAACTAATGCGTGTAAGGCTTAACATGTTTGAAGTAAAACAGAAAGTATAATTCACTATTAGGTATAAGGTGATTAAGACTATCTACTTTCGGCTCAGCGCAAGGACTACCATTAACTTAAACCATATAAATACGATCAAGTGTTCTTTTTGATTTTAATTACTTATCAAGTAATGAAAGACCGAGCTACCAGAGAAAAGTATTTTAAAAATAAAATTTTAATCAATAAATATCCGACTTCAGAATGAACACAATCAAAGTTTGAATTCACAGATTCTGGTTAATGTTACAATATATTCTCTAAATTATTGTTTTTAAATAGTGTCGAGAAACAACCTTTTGTACTACGATAATTCCACCACAACTAGCCGTTTGATATCCTGCAAAAATATGAAACACGTATCTAAAAGAAGACTAATGTGTGTCATTTGTAATGACAAATATTAGGGAGGCATCTTGGAAGTGATACTGCACGATGCGTGCACCTCATTTACATATGTGTTTGACTGGACATACAGAGGATTTCCCGTAACATATTTGACGTTAGCGCGTTTCACGTAACAGCTATTCTGTAAGAGAATCACACACATTACTAACGTCAATTGTTCACCAAAATTGAAAGGAATCCTATGCACATCCACAATGAAATGAATGTGTAATCAATTACGAAACCTAGTACCTTTTCTGTGCCAACTCACGATGGTTTCTCATATGTATATCAATGGAACAAAAAAGGACTTGAAAGCCGTAATCATTAGTCGTTAATCACAAGCGTTGTATCGAGAAATACGTTTCACGAATTAGTCATTGGCAGTATGGATGAGTTACATTTCCCTCTTCATGAAAACAACCTTGCGTCTAACAAAGATGAGCTTGCATCCCACTTTTGCATAAGGCTTGTACGACTAACACGTTCACTCACATGAGGCTACGCTTAATTAAAAAGGGGTTTAACACATTTATTCATGTTTTAAACCAATGATCATGAAAAAAAGCCTATTTGAATACATTTCCATCACCCACACACGCTGTGGCCGGCATTAAAAACGAGTTCAGCCATGACAGAATCACGAGGTAAGGATTGCTTTTCAGCCGCATTTCCCGGGGCTGTCTTTTGACAGGCTTTAGTTTTATCTAGATTACGGTGTGAAGTTCTCTATTAGTCTGGCCGTTATAAAAACATTGAAAATTCTTACATTGTATTCTGTTGATGCTAGTCCTGACGCTAGATAAAAATTCCTAATAATTACGACGAACTAGGGTCTAACGGATAGTTTTCCCTCTGTGTTCGTCCCACGTATGGAGGACTGTTTCAAGGATCTATTGATTGTTTCTGATGTGCCTTCAACCTACAGTCTGCAAACCCTATCTCGTCAAATCTGATATGATTTTTCCCACGGCTATTTTACCCTCATCAATTGTTATTTTAGAAATCGTTTGCAAAAACCGTTGTCAAAGAGGCGTTGTGTATTTTAACGATGAGCCTGCTTTTGTTCGGTGTTGGTGATTTGATTTCTAAATAGTCATCTCTGTCCTGACTATCACCCTTGGTTTGACGAACATTCGATTCATCGGGTAAACGCTAGTCATAAATTTTCTAACTGATTGCACACAAATGTCTTACAATTTATTGGAATTCTTGTGATAAATAGACTAGGACAGAATAGATCATTACCAGTCTCGGGCTTACGTTCATTATGTTAAAGTATGCTTTGTTAATGTGATCTACAATAAGATATGTTATGAGCACATATTGGATTAATTTATCTGGATGTTATTATTGATTTTTGTAAACTCCGTAACATGCAGCTATCTATCTTCTCATTTTTCCTAATGTATTGCTAATATTGCAACTGTGATATTTTGTACTGTATGACATTAACTAATCTTTCCACACTTTCTCCTGAACGTTTATCAACGGTGACATTGAGATCGAAATCGGACAAGAACGAATTTAACGTAAATACGTATCTACTCAGAGCTTGTCAAAGTTCAACCTGCGTACTATTGGTCGTTATTCATTAGTATGAAACAAGAATTGAATCAACTTTTATTGAAATGTCTATTTGATGGAATATAATCTTTGTCGTTGTCACTGGCATTGTTAATAACCAACAAAATCCCCTGAAACTAAGCTATACAATTTGAAGCAGTTTTTATAAAATGCTGGTGTTCATGTTTATAATTTTGTCTGTGTTCGGCTGAGTAATAACGAGTTTGTTTTACATGAACCGAAATACTCTTGAAGTTGACATATTTTACGTTTTCGCGAGTTGTGTCGCTCTTCTGTGTCATTCGGACACGTTCTGCCTACTGCAATCAATCTTCACAATCTTTGCATATACTCTTAAATTTGTGAGACGTTGTAATAGTCATTCTACTACAAATTGGTGAGCTTGATATACCGGATTTTTCGTGTACTACAGTGTGTCGAAATGGACGGGTTGCAACAAAATTGTCCGAGAAATCATATAGGACAGACATATTGCAGTGACTTTTTGTTTTGAGGCAATGTTCCGGGATATAACTCCTGTGCTTAGGCATGGCAGGATAAGACGTTTCACGTTTCCTTATTAAAACTAGATAGCTATTTCTCAGAGCGTGAGCCATTGACGTTATGTATGGAAACGCGGATAGTCGCCATAAAAGATGTCAATGTGTCACATGACGCTTGCACGATGGAAGCCAACCTTCGGCCTAAATCGACCATATCGCCTTAGGTAATCGCTGGAGAGGTTGCGTTGAGGACTGCCGCTTCTTTTCGAATATTTACATAGATTCAGATCATAATCTTGTGCGATGTAGGTTCTCGTTAAAGTTATGCGGTACGAAGCCTTCGAATGGGAAACGCATTGTGCTGGAAAACGTCCCTCTGCTTGCAGTTCAAGACATTTATGGGACCACATTGAGTAAATCACTCCCAGTTGCTCCGTGTGCAACTGCCAATGAAATGTAGAACAAAATACCTGGGATCATGCGAGCCGCCGCAATAACAGCCTGTAAGACTACACAATCAACCCAAAATTCCCACTGGTTTTCACAATGCTCTATAGAAGCTCTTCACCAGCGATACCAATTACCACACGGTCGTGGACACATTACAGAGCGTAGACGCGTGTGAAATGAACTTAAACGGAGCTTAAGACTAGACAGAGAAAAGTGGTGGCTAAATAAGTTCGAAGAAATGGAAATTGCAAATAATGCGGGTAACGTGCGAAAACTCTTTCAACTTGTTCGATCGACCGGGCCTACGAAAAAAGGAGTGAGTGAGACTATCGCTGAAATAGACGGCACTATTATCACTAATAAGAATCGCCGCATCTCACGCTGGGCCGAACACTTTAAAGAACAGTTCAGCTTGTCGCTTGCAACAGAATCATTCCCTCACTTGAAGCATTGTGTTCCTTGGCCTGTTAGCATAGATCCCCCTAATGATTTAGAAATTAGAGCATGTATCGAATCCATGAAACGATTAAAAGCCGCTGGCCCCGATGACATACCGCCTGTTTTGTTCAAAGAAAGTGGCTAAGTCCTAATCAGCACATTAGGCGATCTCCTCCGTGAAGTGAGGTTGTCAGAATCCGTCCCTCCAAGTTGGGGCGAATAGGTTATCATACCTATATTTGAAAAAGTTGTGCGAAGCTCATGCTCGAATCACCGTGGGATAAGTCTCACTTCTATCATTACGATATTATAAGCGTCCATATGCCTTTGAAGATTAACATCGCATATGGAATCACAGATCCGAGAGCAGCAAGCTGGCTTTAGACCTGGGAGAGGCTGTGTCGACCATATTTTTACTCTTCGACGGATCTTAGAACTGCAGCACACTTATCTACAGCCGACAATAGCCATATTTTTAGACTTCAAAGGAGCATCTGATTCAGTCGATCGAAATGTCCTGTTTAACACCTTGCTGTGAAAAAGCGTTCCACAAAAGCATGTCAACATTCTACGTGCACTTTATGCACATACATCCGAACTTTTTCCAAAATTCCACACTTCTAGTGGCGTCCGACAAGGATGTACGATTTCTCCGTTTTTGTTCAATCTCGTAATTGATGCTATCATGGAATTTGCCGCGACGGTGCTCCAGCCTTCGGAATTCACATAATGCCAGGCGTCAAGTTTCTCGACTTGGACTATGCTGATGATATAGTTGTGCTCTTCGATCCATACAAAGATGCACAAGCGATAATGAACAAGCTATCTAGTATCTTGCCCGCATTTGGAATGCGTTTTGCACCCTCTTAGTGCAGTGTTCTGCTGCAGGACATCGACTTATCAAACAACACTTTATTACTTGACAATCAGGCGCTTGAAATTGTAGATCGTTCTATGTATCTCGGTAGTTGTGTCAATAATTCTGCATCGTAAGATGACGAGGTCTCGGTACGCATTTCTAAAGCGACCGTAGAATTCCGCAACCTAGGTCACTTCTTTCGTCAGAAAGGACTGTCTCAGATAACCAAGTGTAGAGTCTATGAAGCAACAGTTCGGGCTGTGGTACTGTATGGGTGCGAAACCTAGACCCCACGTAAAGAACACATCTAGCGTCTCCAAGTATTTGACAACCGATGTCTCCGCAACATTCAAGGAATTATCTGTTACAATCGCATGCGCGCCGATGTTCTCTGAAATAAGTTGTTCGCTAGTAATGTTGATATAGAGAAGCAAATCAACCTGCATAGGTTACGCTGGTTGGGTCACGTTTTACGGATGCCGGAACACCGACTTCCGAAACAGATTATTTTTGCGACACCGCATCCAGATTAGAGTAAATCTCGGGTTGGCCAAACCGTCACGTGGCAGAGGCATTTAAAAACCCTTAGTAGAAGCTTTTGTAAAGTCGGCGCAGCGCGTCTTCCAGGCTGGTGTCCCCGCGATCAGATATCGCAATGGCTAGTTACGCTTCAGGATATGTCCAGAAACCGTGTGCAATGGCGGTCTTGCACTAAGCATCTCCTTGGAGTGTTTGCTTTACGTTGTATGTTGTCAAGCGTAGTGACAAGAAAAGCTTGTTATGATGCATGAGAGTGAAAGCAGCAAGAAAGCTGCCATGCTGATGTCGCTCAACGCGTTCATGAAACTTGTTTGAATGCATGTTCCATTCAAGGTCTAGGCACCTCTACCCCGTTTGTTTGTGCTTACTCTTCTATAGAATCCGTAAATATGTAAGTCCCACCCTTCCCCATCATTTAGGATTTTACTTTTTCATTGGTGTGTCTCAGTTAAGCATTCGATACGCGCTACCGGTGTAATGCTGTCTGTGATGATGATGATGGGATTAAACTTTCATACTCGTTCTATCATATAAGAATCGATAGTATCTCGGTCGATCAAACATTCATTCAATTTTAGCCAAGCGAACAAGATTAAACCAATTATATCGTACAAATGCATGTTGTAAATGTCGGGAATACAAAAATCTTTAGCATTATTTCTTCTTTTTCTTTCTGTCGGAAAATGCAGGCTTTTTCTGTCACATGAAGTTTGTTACCGGATATAGTTTTTGAAGAAAATTTGGAAGATTTTGCTGGTGCGAGCTTTCTCGTTTTTCTATATAAATCGAAAGTTAGTGAAAATATCGATCCGATTGCAGCTTACTTTTGCTGTTTTCGACGATGCACCGTAAATCATCTCTCAATGTTGACTGCAAGCAGCACAATCGGCGAGTCTTTTTTACACGAGCGTTCAAGTTCATATGTGATTCATTCTGAATGACCTATATTTTGCAAATCAGTGTAGTTCTGAGATTGCTATCGTGATATCAACGAAGTTCTCTTCAGTTTAAAAACATTTCTTGACTTTTATGTTTCGTATCTGTGACTAAAATGAGAATGAGCATCAATGTTGCCGTTGAACATAATGATGCACCAAACTGTATGATTCTATTTCTGAAAGAAGACACGTTTCCAGTTATTCGGAAGATACCGTCATTTAAGAGCATCATTTGTCCGGTTGAGGTTGATGGTGAACTATCTAGCATACTATTCAGTTTATTCGAAATAAGAGGATGCATTTGTATATCTACCTTAGTAACTGTTTCCAACCATCAACTTCATCAGTATCATTACCAACAGTAATCAAACAGAAAGTGACACGTGTCAGTGTCGTGCATAAATCTATGAACATACGAATTTGAATATAAATTGGAGTACAGGAAATTGTGCGTGTATAATATTGATAATGAACCTTTATTGAAGATTGTTTGGATATCTGGCTGCGTCAAACAAAAGGAGCTTCGTTTACGATGTGACTCGATTATTTAATATGTGATTTTGCTTAGGGTTATCCTATCATTTGTCTCAGTGTTTCGTGCGATTCTTTAAGCACATTATGTATCAATTCTTCGCTCGTTCGAATTAAAGCACAGACCTTGTGTAATGCACTTCATATTGAATCAAGATCTAGTCTATCAATAGAGATAGATGTTTCAAATTATAATTCTCAATAGCAATTTCGGCCACAGGCCACAGGCCTGGGACCACAGGCTTAAAAACCGTGATGTGTTCGAAAAACTGAAAACCCTGTGGATAGCATAGAACGGAAGAACAAAGTGAATCACTCATTTTTTCTGGAGTTATTCTATGGCCTGAGCAGGATCAGTGGTCGATTAGTATAATACGGTGTATGTACATCAATCCAGCACAAGTTAACGCGAACAAGGTCCGTTGACACTGTAGCCCACATGCGGGAATGTATATAACTGATGCGAGTAACGCTTAACACTGTTTGTAGAAAAACAAAAAGTATAATTGAATAGTAGGTATGAGTTGAATAAGACTATTTACATTCGGCTCAACGCATTACTATTATTAACTTCGTTACACGACAATGAATTGCGACATAAAAATACGATGAAGTGTTTTTTTGTTTTTAATTACTTAGCAAGTACTGAAGGTCCAAGCTACCAGACATAAGTTTTTTATAAAATAAAATTTTAATCTTTGAATATCAGACTTCAGAATGAACACAATCAAGAGATTTGAATTTACAGATTTTGGTTTATGTTAGAATATATTCTCTAGAAAAAGAATTATATGTGTCATTTCTAATGAAAAATTGAAGGCAGGCATCTTGGAAGTGATACTGCACGATGCGTGCAGCTCATATACATTTGTGTTTGTTTGGGCATACAGAGGATTTCCCGTAACATATTTGACGTTAGCGCGTTTCACGTAACAGCTTTTATGTGAGAGAATCACACCCATTACTAACGTCAATTGTTCACCGAAATTGAGAGGAATTCTATGCACATCTACAATGAAATGAATGTGTAATCAATTACGAAACCTAGTACCTTTTCTGAGCCAACTCACGATGGGTTCTCTTATGTATATCAATGGAACAAAAAAGGACTTGAAAGCCGTAATCATTAGTCGTTAGTCACAAGCGTTGTATCGAGAAAAAAGGTTTACGAATTTGTTATTCGCAGTATGGATGAGGTACTTTTTCCTCTCCAGAAAACAGCCTTGCGTCTAACAAAGATGTGCTTGCACATCCTGTTGGATAAGGCTTGTATGACCAACCAGTTCGTTTACATGAGGCTACGTTTAATTTGCAAGGGGTTAGAGACATGACCCCGAACGAAAACGGTAACTGTGTGCCAAACTAATGTGTTGCTCACATCCTCCTCCCTTACACTGTTTGCCTTCCCATCTCACAAATCTCACGACCGGATTCTTGCTGTTTGCTCTCATCAGGTGTCGACAGTAGGTTTACGTTACGCATGCGATTGAAACAATGGAAGAATTGTTATCCATTTTGCTTGTATGCCACTGTTGTAAAAGGAATGTTAGGATTAAACTGTCTAATCACATAAACCTACAGTCATGTATTTAGGGTTTAAACCAATGATCATGAAAGAAAAAGCCTATTTGAATACATTTCCATAACACTATTTTGGACTGCATTTGAAACGAGTTCAGCCAAGACTAAATCACGACATCCGGATTGCTTTCCACAAGCATCACGCGGCTGCCCCTTGACAGGCTTTAGTTTTACCTAGATAACGGTGTGAAGTTCTCTATTAGTCTGTCCTTTATTAATACATTGGAAACCCATACATTGTATTATGTTGATTTTAGTCGTGAGGCTTGATAAAGGTTCCTAATCACAACGATGAATTAGATTCGAACGGATTGTTTTCTTTTTTGTTCGTCCCACGTATAGAGGACTGGTTCGAGGATCTATTGATTGTTTCTGATGTGCCTCCAGCCTACAGTCTGCAAACCCTATCTTGCCAATTCTGATATGATTTTTCCCACGGGTATTTTACACTCATCTTTTGGCAATTTAAAAATCGTTCTCAAAAACCTTTCTCGAAGAGACGTTGTATATTAAATGGTGTTTGGAGAGTTTGTTCATTATGTTTTTGTGTCTACCTATCAGTACCAAATCTTTCGCTCTAATGAGAGCGAAACTCGAGTCCAGTGCTTCCAATGTGGACCGTTGTGATAAGCTTTGTCAATATTTCGGAAGACTTGGTACTGATGAGTAGACACAAAAACAGGCGTTGTATATTTTAACAATAAGCTTTCTTACGTTTAGTGTTGGTGGGTTGACTACTACATAGTCATGCTCCCTCCCTGACTATCATCCTTGGCTTGACGAACATTTGAGTCATCAGGTAAACGCTAGCCATAACCTTTCTAACTGATTGGACACAAATGTCTTATAATTTATGGGATTTTTCTTGTGATAAATAGACTGGGACAGAACAGATTAGTTCATGACCAGTCTCAGGCTTATGTTCATTATGTTAAAGTATGCTTCAATAATGTGATCTACGAAACTGTATTTAATGAGCACATATTGGATTAATTTATCTGGATGTCATTATTGATATTTTAAACTCCGTTACATGCAGCTATCCATCTTCTCATTTTCCTAATGTATTGCTTATATTGCAACTGTGATATTTTGTACGGTACGCCAATAACTAATCTTTCCACACTTTCTCCTGACACGTTTATCAACGGTGACATTAAGATCGAAATCGGAAAAGAACGAATTTATCGTAAATACGTATCTACTCAGAGCTTGGCAAAGTTCAACCTGTGTACCATAAGTCGTTATAGCCTGGTATAATACAAAAATTGAATCAACTTTTGATATAATGTCTATGTGATGGAATATATTCTATTTCGGTGTCACTGACATTGTTAATAACTAACAAAATCCCCTGAAACTAAGCTATACAATTTGAAGCAGTTTTTATAAATTGCCGATGTTCATGTTTCTCATTTCCTCTGGGTTCGGCTGATAAATATAATGTTTGTTTTACATGAACCGAAACACTCTTGACGCTGACATATTTTCCGTTTACGCGTGTTGTGTCCGCTCTTCTGTGTCGTTTGGACACGTTTTGCCTACTGCAATCAATCTTCAGAATCCATTGTTTTTTCTCTTACATTCGTGAGACGTTGTAATAGTCATTCTAATACAAATTTGTGAGCTTGATATACCGGATTATTCGTGTACTACAATGGGTCGACATGAACGGGTTTCAACAAAATTGTCCGAGAAATCACATGGGACAGACATATTGCGATGACACTCCGTTTTGAGGCAATGTGCCTGTATGTAACTCCTGTGCTTAAGCATGGCAGGATAAGACGTTTCGCGTTTCCTCATTAAACCTAGATAGCTATTCCTCAGAGCGTGAGCCGTTGACGTTATGTATGTAAACGCTGATAGTCGGGGACTAAACTTTCATACTCGTTCTATAATATGATAATCGATAGTTTCACGGTCGATCGAACACCTATTCAAGTTCAGCCAAGCGAAACATATTATATCAGTTATATCGTACAAATGACTGTTAGAAATTTCAAGAATATAAAAATCTTAAGCAATATTTCTTTTTTCTTCCTGTTGGAAAAGCAGGCTTTAACTGTCTTATTACGTTTGTTACCGAATATAGATTTTAAAGAGGATTTGACAGATTTAGCTGGTGTGAAGTTTCTCGCTCTTCTATATGCATTGAACGTTAGTCAAAATATCGATCCGGTTGCACCTTACGTTCGCTGTTTTCGACGATGCACCGTAAATCATCTCTCAACGTTGACTGCAAAAAGCACAATAAACGAGTCTTTTTTACATATGTGATTCATTCTGAATGACCTATATTTTGCAAATCAGTGTAGTTCTGAGATTGTTATCGTGATATCAACGAAGTTCTGTTCGCTTGAAAACATTTCTTCTCTTTCTTATATTTTATTTGTGACTAAAATGAGAATGAGCATCAATGTTGCCGTTGAAGATAATGATGCAACAAACTTGTATGCGTCTACTTCTGAAAGAAACGTTTCAAGTCATTCGGAAGATACCTTCATTTGAAAGCATCATTTGTCCGGTTGAGATTAATGGTGAACTATCTAGCATACGATTAACTTTATTCATGCATTAGTGTATCTACCTTAGAAACTGTTTTCAACCATCACCTTCATTAGTATCATCAAGAACAAAAATGAACAGATAGTGACACGTGTTGATTCCGTGCGTAAATCTAGGAACATACGAATTTGCATATAAATTTGAGTCCAGGAAATTGTGCGTGCATAATATTGATAATGAACCTTTATTGGAAATCGTTTGGATATCTGGGTGGGTCAAAATAATCGAGCTTCGTTTACAATGTGACTCAAATATTTAGTATGTGATTATGTTATTGGTTACTTTATCATTTGTCTCAATGTTTCGTGCGATTCTTCAAGCACATTGTGTATCAATTCTTCGGCCGTTCGAATCGGAGTTTAGGCCTTGTGTGATGCACTTTATATTGAATCAAGATCAGGTCTATCAATAGAGATAGAAGAGTTTCAAATTATTATTCTCCTTTAACAATTTCGACCACAGGCTCAACAATCGTGATGAGTTCGAAAGACTGATAACCGTGTGGCTATCATAGAACGGAAGAATAAAGTGAAGCACTCATGTTTCCTGTAGTAATTCTATGGCCTGAGCAGGATCAGTGGTCGATTAGTACGGTGTATGTACATCAATCCTGCACAAGTTACCGCGGACAATGTCCGTTGACACTCCCTACCACATGCGTGAATGTAGATAACTAATGCGGCTATGGCTTAACATGTTTGAAGTGAAACAAAAAGTATAATTCACTATTAGGTATAAGGTGATTAAGACTATCTACTTTCGGCTCAGCGCAAGGACTACCATTAACTTAAACCATATAAATACGATCAAGTGTTTTTTTGATTTTAATTACTTATGAAGTAATGAAAGACCGAGCTACCAGAGAAAAGTATTTTAAAAATAAAATTTTAATCAATAAATATCAGACTTCAGAATGAACACAATCAAAGTTTGAATTCACAGATTCTGGTTAATGTTACAATATATTCTCTAAATTATTGTTTTTAAATAGTGTCGAGAAACAACGTTTTGTACTACGATAATTCCACCACAACTAGCCGTTTGATATCCTGCAAAAATATGAAACACTTATCTAGAAGAAGACTTATGTGTGTCATTTGTAATGAAAAATATCAGGGAGGCATCTTGAAAGTGATACTGCACGATGCGTGCACCACATATACATATGTGTTTGACTGGACATACAGAGGATTTCCCGTAACATATTTGACGTTAGCGCGTTTCACGTAACAGCTATTCTGTAAGAGAACCACACCCATTACTAACGTTAATTGTTCACCGAAATTTAAAGTAATCCTATGCACATCCACAATGAAATGAATGTGTAATAAATTACGAAACCTAGTACCTTTTCTGTGCCAACTCACGATGGTTTCTCATATGTATATCAATGGAACAAAAAAGGACTTGAAAGCCGTAATCATTAGTCGTTAATCACAAGCGTTGTATCGAGAAATATGGTTTACGAATTTGTTATTCGCAGTATGAATGAAGTACATTTTCCTCTTCAGAAAACAGCCTTGCAACCCCCTGTTGGATAAGGCTTGTACGACCAACCAGTTCATTTACATGGGGCTACGTTTAATTCAAAAGCGGTTAGAGACATGACCCCGAACGAAAACGGTAACTGTTTGCCAAAGTAATGTGTTGCTCACATCCTCACCCCTTACATTGTTTGCATTCTCATCTCACAAATCTCACGACCGGATTCTTGCTGTTTGCTCTCATCAGGTTTCGACAGTAGGATTACGTTACGTATGCGATTGAAACAATGGAAGAATTGTTATCCATTTTGCTTGTATGCCACTGTTGTATAAGGAATGTTAGGATTAAACTGTCCAATCACATAAACCTACACTCATGTATTTAGGGTTTAAACCAATGATCATGAAAAAAAGCCTATTTGAATACATTTCCATAACACTATTTTGGACTGCATTTGAAACGAGTTCAGCCAAGACTAAATCACGACATCCGGATTGCTTTCCACCAGCATCACGGGGCTGCCCCTTGACAGGCTTTAGTTTTACCTAGATTACGGTGTGAAGTTCTCTATTAGTCTGTCCTTTATTAATACATTGGAAACCCATACATTGTATTATGTTGATGCTAGTCGTGAGGCTTGATAAAGGTTCCTAATCACAACGATGAATTAGAGTCGAACGGATAGTTTTCTTTTTTGTTCGTCCCACGTATAGAGGACTGGTTCGAGGATCTATTGATTGTTTCTGATGTGCCTTCAGCCTACAGTCTGCAAACCCTATCTTGCCAATTCTGATATGATTTTTCCCACGGGTATTTTACACTCATCTTTTGGCAATTTAAAAATCGTTCTCAAAAACCTTTCTCGAAGAGACGTTGTATATTAAATGGTGTTTGGAGAGTTTGTTCATTATGTTTTTGTGTCTACCTATCAGTACCAAATCTTTCGCTCTAATGAGAGCGAAACTCGAGTCCAGTGCTTCCAATGTGGACCGTTGTGATAAGCTTTGTCAATATTTCGGAAGACTTGGTACTGATGAGTAGACACAAAAACTGGCGTTGTATATTTTAACAATAAGCTTTCTTACGTTTAGTGTTGTTGGGTTAACTACTACATAGTCATGCTCCCTCCCTGACTATCATCCTTGGCTTGACGAACATTTGAGTCATCAGGTAAACGCTAGCCATAACCTTTCTAACTGATTGGACACAAATGTCATATAATTTATGGGATTTTTCTTGTGATAAATGGACTAGGACAGAACAGATTAGTTCATGACCAGTCTCAGGCTTATGTTCATTATGTTAAAGTATGCTTTAATAATGTGATCTAGTAAACTGTATTTAATAAGCACATATTGGATTAATTTATCTGGATGTCATTATTGATATTTTAAACTCCGTAACATGCAGCTATCCATCTTCTCATTTTTCTTTATGTAGTGCTTATATTGCAACTGTGATATTTTGTACGGTACGCCAATAACTAATCTTTCCACACTTTCTCCTGACACGTTTATCAACGGTGACATTGAGATCGAAATCGGAAAAGAACGAATTTATCGTAAATACGTATCTACTCAGAGCTTGGCAAAGTTCAACCTGTCTACCATAAGTCGTTATAGCCTGGTATAATACAAGAATTGAATCAACTTTTGATATAATGTCTATGTGATGGAATATAATCTTTTTCGGCGTCCCCGGCATTGGTAATAACTAACAAAATCCCCTGAAACTAAGCTATGCAATTTGAAGCAGTTTTTATAAATTGCCGATGTTCATGTTTCTCATTTCCTCTGGGTTCGGCTGATAAATATAATGTTTGTTTTACATGAACCGAAACACTCTTGACGCTGACATATTTTCCGTTTACGCGTGTTGTGTCCGCTCTTCTGTGTCGTTTGGACACGTTTTGCCTACTGCAATCAATCTTCACAATCCATTGTTTTTTCTCTTACATTCGTGAGACGTTGTAATAGTCATTCTACTACAAATTTGTGAGCTTGATATACCGGATTATTCGTGTACTACAATGGGTCGACATGAACGGGTTTCAACAAAATTGTCCGAGAAATCACATGGGACAGACATATTGTGATGACACTCCGTTTTGAGGCAATGTGCCTGTATGCAACTCCTGTGCTTAAGCATGGCAGGATAAGACGTTTCGCGTTTCCTCATTAAACCTAGATAGCTATTCCTCAGAGCGTGAGCCATTGACGTTATGTATGTAAACGCTGATAGTCGGGGATTAAACTTTCATACTCGTTCTATAATATGATAATCGATAGTTTCACGGTCGATCGAACACCTATTCAAGTTTAGCCAAGCGAAACATATTATATCAGTTATATCGTACAAATGCCTGTTGGAAATTTCAAGAATATAAAAATCTTAAGCAATATTTCTTTTTTCTTTCTGTTGGAAAAGCAGGCTTTAACTGTCATATTACGTTTGTTACCGAATATAGATTTTAAAGAGGATTTGAAAGATTTAGCTGGTGTGAACTTTCTCGCTCTTCTATGTACATTGAACGTTAGTCAAAATATCGATCCGGTTGCACCTTACGTTCGCTGTTTTCGACGATGCACCGTAAATCATCTCTCAACGTTGACTGCAAAAAGCACAATAAACGAGTCTTTTTTACACGAGCGTTCAAGTTCATATGTGATTCATTCTGAATGACCTATATATTTTGCAAATCAGTGTAGTTCTGAGATTGTTATCGTGATATCAACGAAGTTCTGTTCGCTTGAAAACATTTCTTCTCTTTCTTATATTTTATTTGTGACTAAAATGAGAATGAGCACCACTGTTGCCGTTGGAGATAATGATGCAACAAATTTGTATACGTCTACTTCTGGAAGAAGGCACGTTTCAAGTCATTCGGAAGATACCTTCATTTGAAAGCATCGTTTGTCCGGTTGAGATTAATGGTGAACTATCTAGCATACGATTAACTTTATTCATGCATTAGTGTATCTACCTTAGAAACTGTTTTCAACCATCACCTTGATTAGTATCATCAAGAACAAAAATAAACAGATAGTGACACGTGTTGATTCCGTGCATAAATCTATGAACATACGAATTTGAATATAAATTTGAGTCCAGGAAATTGTGCGTGCATAATATTGATAATGAACCTTTATTGGAAATCGTTTGGATATCTGGGTGGGTCAAAAGAATCGAGCTTCGTTTACAATGTGACTCAAATATTCAGTATGTGATTATGATATTGGTTACTTTATCATTTGTCTCAATGTTTCGTGCGATTCTTCAAGCACATTGTGTATCAATTCTTCGGCCGTTCGAATCGGAGTTTAGGCCTTGTGTGATGCACTTTATATTGAATCAAGATCAGGTCTATCAATAGAGATAGATGAGTTTCAAATTATTATTCTCCTTTAACAATTCCGACCACAGGCTCAACAATCGTGATGAGTTCGAAAGACTGATAACCGTGTGGCTATCATAGAACGGAAGAATAAAGTGAAGCACTCATGTTTCCTGTAGTAATTCTATGGCCTGAGCAGGATCAGTGGTCGATTAGTACGGTGTATGTACATCAATCCTGCACAAGTTACCGCGGACAATGTCCGTTGACACTCCCTACCACATGCGTGAATGTAGATAACTAATGCGGGTAAGGCTTAACATGTTTGAAGTAAAACAAAAAGTATAATTCACTATTAGGTATAAGGTGATTAAGACTATCTACTTTCGGCTCAGCGCAAGGACTACCATTAACTTAAACCATATAAATACGATCAAGTGTTTTTTTGATTTTAATTACTTATGAAGTAATGAAAGACCGAGCTACCAGAGAAAAGTATTTTAAAAATAAAATTTTAATCAATAAATATCAGACTTCAGAATGAACACAATCAAAGTTTGAATTCACAGATTCTGGTTAATGTTACAATATATTCTCTAAATTATTGTTTTTAAATAGTGTCGAGAAACAACGTTTTCTACTACGATAATTCCACCACAACTAGCCGTTTGATATCCTGCAAAAATATGAAACACTTATCTAGAAGAAGACTTATGTGTGTCATTTGTAATGAAAAATATTAGGGAGGCATCTTGGAAGTGATACTGCACGATGCGTGCACCTCATTTACATACGTGTTTGACTGGACATACAGAGGATTTCCCGTAACATATTTGACGTTAGCACGTTTCACGTAACAGCTATTCTGTGAGAGAATCACACACATTACTAACGTCAATTGTTCGCCGAAATTGAGAGGAATTCTATGCACATCCACAATGAAATGAATGTGTAATCAATTACGAAACCTAGTACCTTTTCTGTGCAAACTCACGATGGTTTCTCATATGTATAACAATGGAACAAAAAAGGACTTGAAAGACGTAATCATTAGTCGTTAATCACAAGCGTTGTATCGAGAAATAAGGTTTACGAATTTGTTATTCGCAGAATGGATGAGGTACTTTTTCCTCTTCAGAAAACAGCCTTGCGTCTAACAAAGATGTGCTTGCACGCCCCTGTTGGATAAGACTTGTACGACCAACCAGTTCATTAACATGAGGCTACGTTTAATTTAAAAGGGGTTAGAGACATGACCCCGAAAGAAAACGGTAACTGTTTGCCAAAGTATGTGTTGCTCACATCCTCCTCCCTTACACTGTTTGCATTCCCATCTCACAAATCTCACGACCGGATTCTTGCTGTTTGCTCTCATCAGGTTTCGACAGTAGGATTACGTTACGCATGCGATTGAAACAGTGGAAGAATTGTTAACCATCTTGCTTGTATGCCACTGTTGTATAAGGAATGTCAGGATTAAACTGTCCAATCACATAAACCTACACTCATGTATTTAGGGTTTAAACCAATGATCATGAAAAAAAGCCTATTTGAATACATTTCCATAACACTATTTTGGACTGCATTTGAAACGAGTTCAGCCAAGACTAAATCACGACATCCGGATTGCTTTCCACCAGCATCACGCGGCTGCCCCTTGACAGGCTTTAGTTTTACCTAGATTACGGTGTGAAGTTCTCTATTAGTCTGTCCTTTATTAATACATTGGAAACCCATACATTGTATTATGTTGATGCTAGTCGTGAGGCTTGATAAAGGTTCCTAACCACAACGATGAATTAGAGTCGAACGGATAGTTTTCTTTTTTGTTCGTCCCACGTATAGAGGACTGGTTCGAGGATCTAGTGATTGTTTCTGATGTGCCTTCAGTCTACAGCCTGCAAACCCTATCTGATATGATTTTTCTCACGGGTATTTTACACTCATCTTTTGGCAATTTAGAAATCATTTCCAAAAACCTTTCTCGAAGAAACGTTGTATATTAAATGGTGTTTGGAGAGTTTGTTCATTATGTTTTTGTGTCTACTCATCAGTACCAAATCTTTCAGTCTAATGAGAGCGAAAATCGAGTCCAGTGCTTCCAATGTGGACCGTTGTGATAAGCTTTGTCAATATTTCGGAAGACTTGGTACTGATGAGTAGACACAAAAACAGGCGTTGTATATTTTAACAATAAGCTTTCTTACGTTTAGTGTTGGTGGGTTGACTACTACATAGTCATGCTCCCTCCCTGACTATCATCCTTGGCTTGACGAACATTTGAGTCATCAGGTAAACGCTAGCCATAACCTTTCTAACTTATTGGACACACAAATTTATGGGATTTTTCTTGTGATGAATGGACTTGGACAGAACAGATTAGCTCATGACCAGTCTCAGGCTTATGTTCATCATGTTAAAGTATGCTTCAATAATGTGATCTACGAAACTGTATTTGATGAGCACATATTGGATTAATTTATCTAGATGGCATTATTGATATTTTAAACTCCGTAACATGCAGCTATCCATCTTCTCATTTTCCTAATGTATTGTTTATATTGCAACTGTGATATTTTGTACGGTATGCCATTAACTAATCTTTACACACTTTCTCCTGACACGTTTATCAACGGTAACATTGAGATCGAAATCGGAAAACAACGAATTTATCGTAAATACGTATCTACTCAGAGCTTTGCAAAGTTCAACCTGTGTACCATAAGTCGTTATAGCCTGGTATAATACAAGAATTGAATCAACTTTTGATATAATGTCTATGTGATGGAATATAATCTTTTTCGGTGTCACTGACATTGTTAATAGCTATACAATTTGAAGCAGTTTTTATAAATTGCCGATGTTCATGTTCCTCATTTCCTCTGGGTTCGGCTGATAAATATAATGTTTGTTTTACATGAACCGAAACACTCTTGACGCTGACATATTTTCCGTTTACGCGTGTTGTGTCCGCTATTCTGTGTCGTTTGGACACGTTTCGCCTACAGTAATCAATCTTCACAATCCATTGTTTCTTCTCTAACAATCGTGAGACGTTGTAATAGTCATTCTACTACAAATTGGTTAGCTTGATATACCATATCATTCGTGTACTACAATGGGTCGACATGAACGGGTTTCAACAAAATTGTCCTAGAAATCACATGGAACAGACATATTGCGATGACACCCCGTTTTGAGGCAACGTGCCTGTATGAAATTCCTGTGCTTAAGCATAGCAGGATAAGACGTTTCGCGTTTCCTCATTAAACCTAGATAGCTATTCCTCAGAGCGTGAGCCATTGACGTTATGTATGTAAACGCTGATAGTCGGGGATTAAAGTTTCATACTCGTTCTGTAATATGATAATCGATAGTTTCACGGTCGATCGAACACCTATTCAAGTTTAGCCAAGCGAAACATATTATATCAGTTATATCGTACAAATGCCTGTTGGAAATTTCAAGAATATAAAAATCTTAAGCAATATTTCTTTTTTCTTTCTGTTGGAAAAGCAGGCTTTAACTGTCATTTTACGTTTGTTACCGAATATAGATTTTAAAGAGGATTTGAAAGATTTAGCTGGTGTGAACTTTCTCGCTCTTCTATATACATTGAACGTTAGTCAAAATATCGATCCGGTTGCACCTTACGTTCGCTGTTTTCGACGATGCACCGTGACTCATCTCTCAATTTTGACTGCAAGCAGCACAATCAGCGAGACTGTTTTACACGAGCGTTCAAGTGCATATGTGATTCATTCTGAATGACCTATATTTTCTGCAAAATCAGTGTAGTTCTGAGATTGTTATTGTGATATCGTTTGTTCAAATTTGATCGATACACAATGTTTTAGTGTATATAAACAGCACTCTGGACTCGTACTATCAAGCGTGAAAAATTGACCATGATGTTCATCAAATTGATGTTGGCGTTTTGCTGCACGATGGCGGTTTCGGGAATTTTTGGTGCGTTAAATTGTTGTTAAAAATCAACTCAGAAATCGAATTCCTGTTTTTATTAGAAACGTTATTAATGTAGTGAAGTGAAGTGAAGTGTGGTGAAGTTTATATTTGTTTAATTTGTCTATAGCGATGCGTAGCAAAATGATATCCATAAAATTACCCTAACAGTAATATTTATTATAATTTTACTACATTTTATCAATTCATGAGGCACAACTACAGGTGTCTGTTTTCTGTAGTCGCCAGGGTTGAATTAACTTTTGATCCATATGGTTATTTGCCATTGGATGTTTAACACGTTCGAACAGTGATGTGCCGTTCTCAAGTGTCATTCGTGTTGGCAACAACGGATTATTTGCTCCATGGAACTGAAGACTTACATGAGTACTATAATAATGCTGCTTCAATATGAACGACTTTATGTCGCCAGCACGATTTAGCCTCAAAATGCATTTCATGTTGCAGCCAGACTGAATCACGAATTACGGATGGCTTTTCAAAAACCTGCATCTCGAGGGGCTGGCCTTTCAGAGGCTTTCTTCAAGTGTACGAATATATGCACATCACGATTTTGGCCTCAAAATATATGGTCCAAATTAGTCTACTTAATCAATGTTTCAATCATGCCGGTTAAATGTAATTTCGCACCATCGGATGCGACTCCAGTAGTGTGAAACGAAAGTTATTTGATGTAAATTCGATCCTGAGTAAAACACTCAGCTTTTCATGCCTACATAATGATCGCTTGCCCATTCCTCAACCAACCTTGTCCAATCCGGAAGCTCGTGAATATTGATTGCAGATATTTTATTAGACCGTTCGACAAAATGACTCGGTGTATTTGCGACAATACTGTGTCCCACGGTTTAAGGAATTTGCAACGATATCATGCTAACAGGTTGTGATTTGCACAGTTCTCCTTAGACTAGTGCATTTCAATCTCTCCAATGTCATGCCCAGGTCCGTTCTGCTTGCATTTATCAGGTTAGGACACTAGAATAAGTATCAGCATGCGATTGAATCAATGGAAAATTTGTTAACAAGTTGTGCGTGTATGCCACTGTTGTATAACTGATGGTAGTACGACCTCTCCATTCACGTGAACACACACTCATGTATTCATGGTTTAATTTAATAATCATGAAAGAAAAAGCCTATATGAAAGGATTTCCATCACGCAAACACGCAGTTGCCTGCATTTAAAACGAGTGCAGCCAAGACTGAATCACGAATTACGGATTGCTTTTCACCTGCATCTCGGGGCTGCCTTTCGACAGGCTTTAGTTTTATCTCGATTACGGTGTGCAATTTTCGATGACTCTGTCCATTATAAATACATTTCAATCGCTTAGATTGGATTCTGTTGATGATAGTCACGAGACTTGATAAAGGTTCATATTCATATTGATGAACAAATGTCGAACGGACAGTTTTTCTTTTCTTGTTCGTCACTCGTATGGATGACTGATTCAAGGATCTATTGATTGATTCTGATGTGCCTTCAGCCTACTGCAAGCAAACCCTATCTCGCAAATTCTGATAAGATTTTGCCCACGGGTATGTCACGCTCGCCAATTTGCATTTTAAAATCGTTTCGGATTTCCGTGGTCGATGATGCTTTGTGAATGTTTACGATGAGTCTGCTTTCGTTCAGTGTTGGTGGGTCGACTACAATATAGTCATGCTAACTGTCCTGACTATCACCATTGATTTGACGAACGTTTTGCGTCATAATTAAAACGCTAGCAAGAACTCTTCTAACTGACTGCACACTATGTTTTACAATTTATGGACTTTTCTTCTGATAAATAGACTAGGGCAAAACAGATTATTTCGGGCCTAATTTCAGTAGCCTAAAGTATGCTATGTTAATGTGATCTACAACACGATTTTTAATGAGCACGTATTGGATCAATTCATCTGAATATTATTATTGATATTTTTAAACGAAATGACATGCAGCTACCTTTCTTGAGATTTAGCTAAATCATTGGTTGTATCACAACTGCACTATTCTGTACTGTATGCCTTTTTATTTATTCACTTACCGACCAGTTTGGCATAGCAACGTTCTTTTGTCAGACACGATTATGAATTGGCAGATTTCACTTGATAGTTTACCGTATTTATTTAAAATCTTTTGTACAAATCCGATCAATACGAAATGTTTCTACCGTATATAAACAATACACAGGACACGTACGATCTAATGTGCGAAAGATGACCATGATGTTCATCATTTTGGTGTTGTCAATGTGCTGCTCAATGGCGGATTTTGAAGGCATAAGCTCGTTATACTGTGGTTAAAATATAACTCATAAATCAAATTGCTGTCTCTAATAGAAAAAAATAACAGTATCGTAAAGTTCATATTTGTTTAATTTGGCTATGGCGAGGGCTAGTGAAAGCTTATCCATAAAATGCCGCCCACTGTTATATTTATTATAATTTTACAATTTTTTATCAAATCAGGAGCCGGAACTACAGGTGAATTGAAGACTTTAATGAAAATTATATCACTTCATGAAATGAAATTTCCATTTTGTTTAAAATTCCATAGATCATAATAAGTATTCAAGCCATATTTTTTACTGTCCATTGATATCTTCAAATAGTTACATTTTTGTTCCAGGCGTTTCGTCAGATCAATTCTAAAATAAGGAGGATGCTCAATTTAAAATTCACATATTCATGTGTTTCAATTCGACGTGCTAATATTTTAGGGCATTACATGTTATGTTTAGCGACAATCCTCTGTCTGCTTTTTGATAAACCCCATATGGTGTATCGTCGTTAGAAATGTAATGGAACTGTTTTTTCGATCGATATACACACCATTGCCATGAAAATGAAATTTTAACCAATCTGTTTGAGGATGAAGATCAATAGCTGTCTGTTTTCTGTATTCCCCGGGGTAAACTTTACATTTGATCCATATGGTAATTTGTTCTTGGATGTCTAAGATGGTCGAACAGAGATGTGCCTTTCTCAAGTATCATTCGTGTTGAAATCAACGGTTAAATTGGTGCATGGTACGGCATGACTTACATGAGTACTATAATAATGCTTCTCCAAGATGTACGAATATATGTCACCAGCACGATTTGGCCTCAAAATAATATGGTTAAATTTAGTCTACTTAATCAATGTTTCAATCATGCCGGTTAAATGTAATTTCGCACCATCGGATGCGACTCCAGTAGTGTGAAACGAAAGTTATTTGATGTAAATTCGATCCTGAGTAAAACACTCAGCTTTTCATGCCTACATAATGATCGCTTGCCCATTCCTCAACCAACCTTGTCCAATCCGGAAGCTCGTGAATATTGATTGCAGATATTTTATTAGACCGTTCGACAAAATGACTCGGTGTATTTGCGACAATACTGTGTCCCACGGTTTAAGGAATTTGCAACGATATCATGCTAACAGGTTGTGATTTGCACAGCTCTCCTTAGACTAGTGCATTTCAATCTCTCCAATGTCATGCCCAGGTTCGTTCTGCTTGCATTTATCAGGTTAGGACACTAGAATCAGGATCAGCATGCGATTGAAACAAGGGAAAATTTGTAAACAAGTTGTGCGTGTGTGCCACTGTTGTATAACTGATGATATTACCAACCTGTCCATTCACGTGAACACACACTCATGTATTCATGGTTTAAACCAATAATCATGAAAGAAAAAGCGTATATGAAAGGATTTCCATCACACAAACACGCAGTTGCCTGCATTTAAAACGAGTGCAGCCAAGACTGAATCACGAATTACGGATTGCTTTTCACCTGCATCTCGGGGCTGCCTTTCGACAGGCTTTAGTTTTATCTCAATTACGGTGTGCAATTTTCGATAACTCTGTCCTTTATAAATACATTTCAATCGCTTAGATTGGATTCTGTTGATGATAGTCACGAGACTTGATAAAGGTTCATAATCCTATCGATGAACTAGGGTCGAACGGACAGTTTTTCTTTACTTGTTCGTCACTCGTATGGATGACTGATTCAAGGATCTATTGATTGACTCTGATGTGCCTTCAGCCTACTGTATGCAAACCCTATCTCGCAAATTCTGATAAGATTTTGCCCACCGGTATGTCACGCTCGCAATTTGCATTTTAAAATCGTTTCGGACTTCCGTGGTCGATGATGCTTTGTGAATGTTTACGATGAGTCTGCTTTCGTTCAGTGTTGGTGGGTTGACTACAATATAGTCATGCTAACTGTCCTGACTATCACCATTGATTTGACGAACGTTTTGCGTCATAATTGAAACGCTAGCAACAACTCTTCTAACTGACTGCACACTATTTTTTACAATTTATGGACTTTTCTTCTGATAAATAGACTAGGACAGAACAGATTATTTCGGGCCTAATTTCAGTAGCCTAAAGTGTGCTATGTTAATGTGATCTACAACACGATTCTTAATGAGCACGTATTGGATCAATTCATCTGAATATTATTATTGATATTTTTAAACGAAATGACATGCAGCTGCCTTTCTTGAGATTTAGCTAAATCATTGGTTGTATCACAACTGCACTATTCTGTACTGTATGCCTTTTTATTTATTCACTTACCGACCAGTTTGGCATAGCAACGTTCTTTTGTCAGACACGATTATGAATTGGCAGATTTCACTTGATAGTTTACCGTATTTATTTAAAATCTTTTGTACAAATCCGATCAATACGAAATGTTTCTACCGTATATAAACAATACACAGGACACGTACGATCTAATGTGCGAAAGATGACCATGATGTTCATCATTTTGGTGTTGTCAATGTGCTGCTCAATGGCGGATTTTGAAGGCATAAGCTCGTTATACTGTGGTTAAAATATAACTCATAAATCAAATTGCTGTCTCTAATAGAAAAAAATAACAGTATCGTAAAGTTCATATTTGTTTAATTTGGCTATGGCGAGGGCTAGTGAAAGCTTATCCATAAAATGCCGCCCACTGTTATATTTATTATAATTTTACAATTTTTTATCAAATCAGGAGCCGGAACTACAGGTGAATTGAAGACTTTAATGAAAATTATATCACTTCATGAAATGAAATTTCCATTTTGTTTAAAATTCCATAGATCATAATAAGTATTCAAGCCATATTTTTTACTGTCCATTGATATCTTCAAATAGTTACATTTTTGTTCCAGGCGTTTCGTCAGATCAATTCTAAAATAAGGAGGATGCTCAATTTAAAATTCACATATTCATGTGTTTCAATTCGACGTGCTAATATTTTAGGGCATTACATGTTATGTTTAGCGACAATCCTCTGTCTGCTTTTTGATAAACCCCATATGGTGTATCGTCGTTAGAAATGTAATGGAACTGTTTTTTCGATCGATATACACACCATTGCCATGAAAATGAAATTTTAACCAATCTGTTTGAGGATGAAGATCAATAGCTGTCTGTTTTCTGTATTCCCCGGGGTAAACTTTACATTTGATCCATATGGTAATTTGTTCTTGGATGTCTAAGATGGTCGAACAGAGATGTGCCTTTCTCAAGTATCATTCGTGTTGAAATCAACGGTTAAATTGGTGCATGGTACGGCATGACTTACATGAGTACTATAATAATGCTTCTCCAAGATGTACGAATATATGTCACCAGCACGATTTGGCCTCAAAATAATATGGTTAAATTTAGTCTACTTAATCAATGTTTCAATCATGCCGGTTAAATGTAATTTCGCACCATCGGATGCGACTCCAGTAGTGTGAAACGAAAGTTATTTGATGTAAATTCGATCCTGATTAAAACACTCAGCTTTTCATGCCTACATAATGATCGCTTGCCCATTCTTCAACAATCTTCGCCATTATTACTGTAATCAGGTCGTACCAACCTTGTCCAACCCGTAAGGTCTTGAATATTAGTTGTAGACAGTTTATTCGACCGTTCGACAAAAGGACTCGGCGTATTTGCGGCAATTCTGTGTACCACGGTTTAAGGAATTTGCAAAGATTTCATGCTAACAGGTTGTGATTTGCACAGTTCTTCTTAGTCGATTGATATCTTTCCGTCCAACCTCTAAGTCTCTGTTGTATCAATAACAAAAATTACAGTTTATTGCACACTGTAATTAATTTTCTCCGATTGCTGAAATGCTACAATGTAATAACACTCTCACTTACGTAAATTTATAGATTCAATTCAGGTGCATTCTAGGTACATGGCGATTTCGATCAAGCATTTCATGAACGGAAACGGACACTCAACCGACATAATTTTCGTAGATGAATTGATATAATCTATGGAAAAGACGAAATAATATATCAAATCCCTACGAACATACACGTATTTTAGAAATATGATCTGCTAAATGGGTAAAATAAACTAAATGTATAAATACCCATTTGTGCATGTTATTCCATCTCCTATACCCGAAGATCGTTTTTGTGCTTTTTCGTACGCAACACGTTGGGACAGTACAATTAGTAGAACAGTGGTTGAATGCTAAACCAGTTGAAAATGTTAGAAACATTCGATTATATTTTTTGCTGTTTGATCTCAGGTGCACAAATACATATGGAGTCGGTTGAACCAATGGTGTTTAAACAAAATTCCGCATCCACAACAAACTCGCAAATCTCGACTGGCTTCGTGATGTTTCCGTTAACACACACAAGACCAACTATTTTATTATTTCACCATATCGTACTGAACATGAGTTTGAGCAGAGTTTTGAGAGCTCATTTTGCTGAAATTGCATGTGGCTTATTTATTGTGTAATGAATGGGAACGCAAGTAATAAAGAATTTAAATAATTGCCGATTACCGTGAGAAAGAAATCACTTTACATATTTTCATTCCCGGTAAATTCATAATTGCTGTTTTTTCATTTCGTAAATCGCTCCGAACTAAACAGAGAGACCCATAGACTGTGAGCCAATTTCTCTTTGCTATTAACCCTTTAGCGACAAAAGGACCATACGGTCCTCTTTTGGATAACTGTTCTAATAATTGAACAGTGAACAATATTTGGTTGCTGCGAGGTTTGAACGAGTCCAGACATGTCGAAGCATCGTTCTTAGACTGTCTGGCTCTCAGTGTGCGTCATTCCATCAGTATGCAGAAGGTCTTTGCGAGCTATAGACGTACTGTTCTGTTCTCCTTAAAAGTTCATTTTTGTAAAAAAAAATGGCACATACACCATTCCACGTTTAAATTACATTCAGATGCGCAAAATGTTCTTTCATTTTCTCTGTAACGCATCACCGTAAGACCATTGATCAAGTTGAAGATTAAAGGGATATTTTATTTTATGTTATTGCGTCGGATCGAAAAATTTTAATATCAAATCAGAATATTTGATATACGTTTAACAAAACAAGCGTTATAAGATTACAATGTTTAGTAAATTGTAAATGAAACTATATTGAAAGTTTTGGCTACATCTTTTTGAACTGTTTTACAGGATATGATCTAACGATTGACCAAATCACAGGCTAAATGTCATCTATTTAATTTACGATTGGCTTTCAGTTTTATGTGGATGATTTCAATAAAGTTATCCGTAAATTGTGTTAAACATTTTCGTGAAATTTTTTAATTTATAAACAAAGGGATACTTGTATGCCACGTTTGAATAGTGTTCGTACAAATAACTACGATGTTCAAATAGAGAATTAAAAAATGATTCCTACCCAAGCATGTAAAATATCAATATATTGTGGTATGTAAGGGATGCCGATTTGAGTAACACAATATGTTATTTAATTTTTATTTCCGTTTTAGAATGTATATCGCGCTGTAAGTTTTCGTAATATTCATTTATATTTCCCTGGGAACTTTCGTTGATTTAACGAATGGTGTCTCGGCCAATTTTCACTTTTTACAAAATCTCCAGTTTGCATTCTAAGCAATCTCGAGCGTTCTCACAATTGTAGGAATATTTCAAAATTCATTGGAAAATAGTATTTTTTACGTTGTGAGATCTGATTTCAAGATCAACGTATATCACAGCATAAACATTTCCTCATGAATACATGAATTGACTTGTTTAATATCGGCTGATCTCCACTTCCAATTTTGGCTAGGCTTGAAAGGGGTGTGGCATTGAAATAAAAAGTCTATCTAACTACTTTTAATTTAGACAATGCGTCAGTGAGCTAGTGGTGTATTGGTCATGTTCTTCGCCTAAGTGTCCTGAGGTCGCAGGTTCCAGTCACGGTGGCGTAATTATTTTCTAAAAATTATTCTCTCTTATCTTAATTTCGATTTCTTCCAAAGCAATCTCCCTCTCCCATTTTATCCGCTCCCTTGATTTTCTTTTCATTTCCATTTCGTAGAGATTTGTCTCTGCTGGTTCAGCGAAACGGTGCACGAATGGTTGCAGAGATTGAGAAAAGTAACTGTGGGGAGAGTCATTAGTGAGAGTGTCATTAGGAAACGTATCAAAAAATGGATCCAGCTTGTCAGAGCTGAAACTTCCCTTGAGCACTGCACCCGCTATTACTTGTAGTCTGTTACTGGGCATTTATTTTATTTATTTATTTATTTTTATTAACAATTATCAGCCAGTGGTTTGTTTGAACTTCTGTCGCTTTGGACAAAATTGAAATTGAGATAAGGGACATAGAAGTTAGACAAGGCTATTTGGAAGGAATGATGTGTCTTAAATCCGATGACGAATTATTTACATAAAATAATTTCGCCACCGGCACTCGAACCTGCGGCTGCAAGGTTAGTGGTTTTAACTTCTACCGTCAAACACAGCAAATTAAATGTCGCATGTAAAGAAAATATCACGCATTTATAATTGTACGATTTCTTTTAAACGCAATTCTCCCAATGATACACACTATCGGAACTCAGATTGTTGAGCATGTATTTGAAATTCGCCCATATTTACTGATCATAATAGAAATTAATTTTGTCAGAGACAAGGATCAAGTAATCCCAAACGGTACAGCAAAATATACGCTGAGGCGCTTGTTAAATATGTTCCATGCACAAACAGATTTCTTGTCAAACGCTCAATGCGCTATGTTATCGTCAACCTATTTTCGCTCAAATCCTACGCACTTACGCACTTACCAAACGGACGTTTGCAGTTTGATTATTGTCTTCGTAAGTTTCAAATCTAACGTTCATTCGGAAGGTAATTAGACGAAAGAATCATCGAATTTCCGAAGATATTATTTTCGATATCGAATTATTGACATAACTTACATCCATTGCACCATATACATTGATTCAAATATGAAAACTCGTTACATAAATTAACGTGAATTATTTCAAAATCAATGAATTGTGGCTTTTTGAGTTAAACCATGAAAGATTCATGATCAATTTTCGATTCATTAATCTGAATTTATTTGTGTTGTAGTATTAGCTCGTGAAGTAATAATGTGTTCCGGTAAGAAAATATTATGTAAACTGTTTTCACCATGAGAAACGCTTTTTCGTCAATATTATATAAATATACATATATTCGCTATATATTCGTTTTAAATTTATTCAATACGGCAAAAATGCAAGTAACTTTACATATTTCAACTTTACAAAACACAGTGCCTTTACCGAAAATTGGTCGAGTTCCTTGTGAGTATTATTTTATATATTCTCATCGTATATCTCGTTGGTTAATAACAAGAACAATGAAATGGCTTTATTTGTCTACACGTATATTGTCTTGGCATAGTCGAGAACGGATTGCAAGGCATGAGGACCTGATGCAGTGGGTGTGCATTAACTGAAGAAATGTTTCCTATAAACCTGCCACATTCACAAAAGAGTCATTCGAAGATCACACATCGAATTACCTCGGTAGAGTCATTGCTTAGTTGTACGATAAAATTAATGCCTCTTTCAATCATCAGAAACTCCTTTTCATGTTTACCGGGAAAATTATAGCGAAGCATAGAGAAAGTGGGGAACAGTGCAGGTAAAACAAAGTCTAACTACATCATATGGGACGAATAGGGAACGCAGACGTGAGGTAAAGTAAGATAGCATTCGAACCCTCAAGTTCTCTGCAGTCAGTTGTTCAGACCTGTTGAGAAAACGTAAGGTTCTAGAAAAGGTCCAATAAAATCATGATCCGAAATGTTTCAAATTCTGGAAAGCCGGTTTCGAATTCTACAATGTAACGTATTAGATTGCCATAATTCTATAGCAACATATTGAATACGTGTTGTGGCATAATATTTCTACATATCATTAATTGTGTCCAACGGTAACCATCATGTTATCTGTCATGTTCATATGATAAACCAATGAGGATTCTTTATTTTTTTATTATCCTTAAAGAGCACTCGCCTATTAAGAACAAACACGATGGTTTACTTGGGGCCGCTAAATGATAAAAGCGATTTATATTAACTTTATGCATTTTTTCTAATAATGTCAGTTCTTGCTTCAATACAGTTCGGTGTTTAAATTGTGCTGTTGCAGGAATACGCTATAGGCAGATTCACAATAAATAAACAGAGATTTAAGTTGTGTTTAATTATATTAGGCATGTCGACGTAGAATTTTTGTAACTACAAGAAAAAGGAAAGAAGAAAATGATAAAGCTTTAACCAAAACTTTTTGAAAGTTCAGCTTCAGAACTGTGTCAAAAATACAAAATGAATACTGTACAAAATATTCATTTGCATGCTTTTTCGTCACACTCCCCCATGACCGGTTTCGTGCTGTTTGCACTCATAAGGTGTGGACAGTAAGATGAGCCTTATTCAATGCAAATGAATATTTTGTTCCATGGTTATGGGTTTAACCGCATTAAATATGTGTTTGGACACATGTGATTGAACAGGTTGGTCGTACCAAGCTTATTCAACAGTAGCTCGTTGAATACTGTACACGTTACACATATAAGAAAAATATTCAAAGAACTAAATAAATTGGACCTTAATTGTTCAACAGTTAGTTCCGTTTGGTAAAGCTATGGGTAAGCAAACGAGATAAATATCCTCGGACGTGTAAATATATCTTTATACAGCGAATGAGAATTATCATTGACGATGATATTTATGAGCCGATCGCTGTAAGAAAAATGTTTCTTCATATCATCATCAGGAATAGAGCTTGCGAATGAAATTTTCCTGATACAAAGACTTTTGTAGGAAATGTGGGGAACATAGAACACGAACAGTAGAGAATTTAAATTATTCCTTTCTCACTCGACAACATAACAGATTGTGGCCTGTTGATTTCAAATTATTGATATGCATTGAAAATATATCAACATATAAATTTAATTAATTGTCTGATATGTGTTGTGTTTTAAGTAGGTCCGTCATTTGACCTCGTTCAACAAAGCCCAAAGCGTTCGACGGCTAATGATTTACAGTGGGGCTCTTTCACAGTTCTGCTAGTTATATATACAACGACATTAACGGTACAGTGTTGATGTCGGTGAGCAAATAGATACTTATCTTTCAAAGATGGTATGGTCTGCGATCAAAAACTATGCTTTATATGATTTTTAAAACGTGTGAATTTTGTGTAATGAAAGTGTGAATTCTGTGGTGAAAAACTGGGATATACTGATCAATATCACTAGCATATTATGCAATTTAAATAAACATTGACGAAAACAAATGATATATATATAATTATTTATTTACATGTGATCCATTGTACTTGTTGTATCGGAATAAACGTGAAGCAACATTTTTAAATCAGGTGTCATTGAGAAGATTCCTTACCGTGAGTCTTATTCTGTTGTGGATAGTAGTTATACCATTTATTCAATGAAAATGTGTGTTTTCAATATGATTCAGGCAATCAGGTTAACAAAGCTAATAACTCGCAACATCACAACAGAACAATATGAATCGAACTTTGAAAAAACTATAATAAATAACGAGTGGAGTGCATATATAGGTCTGATTCAGTTTTGAAAAGTGACACCCGAAGAGACCACCAGTGGTCTAGGTAGGGAATTCCAATAAAATATAGCAAGTACAGCAATAAATGGCGTTGTCTATCAATCGCTACGGGATGTCAACATGTTATTTTCGCATCACAATCTTTTACATCAAAATCGCATGATTTTTTCATAATATGTAAACTAAGTGACCGAAAATCACAAGGTGACTAAGACGAGTGTAGAGGGAGCAAAAATAAGCAAGCTGGCGAAACATTGTTCGATGTTCTAAATTGTTTATTTCACACAAGTAGGTCAGATGATAATCTGACAAATTGTGCTACGTGATATCATAAAAATAATCGGCATGTGATACAGCTGGGATTATTAACCGTTTTGACAGAAATCTCCTCCTATGCTCAATTTCTACCCTGCCATTATGAATAGGAAGCTGCTGTGGATAAAATGGCCTCAGGCTTTCCAAGCTGAGGCAATTTGTGAAAACAATAAGAGATACGTGAATCGTGGTCATATTGACGTATAACCGCAAATTCAAGTTGATTTTAATCTTTGGAAAGATCAAAAGTTCTTTTTCACAGAGTGAACTTAAACCCTTCAAACTCAGATGCAATCAAACTTTTTATTTTAAAATAATTACATGGAACCGGAGTGCATCGGGCAATTCTGGTGTCGATGGAAAGAACATGTACGAGTTTATTGTAAAGCTTCCGTACGATTACGGTAAAATGATGAAAATGGCTGATGCATTGGAGTGATCCGCTCATCGACTAGATCCATAGATTTTAATGTAAATGATGAACACAGTGACGGAATGCTGACATCCAGACAATAGATAGCTGATTTTCATAAATGTCACTGATTGAGATCAGTTGCCACAAGGAAGCCATGGTTTCCTCTCGATCGCAGTTGTTTTTCCTGCGATATATAGATGAAGATCACAAGATTATGTACTCAAAAGACACTTACCGTTCGTGGAAACGACAGCTTATAACTATTCGTTTTGAGCAATTCACTGATAACGATTTCGTTATCAGTGCGCACAATAGGGGTATATCCGCTGCAGAAGCGGACGCTAGTTTCTTGAGCTATCAGCCACATTCACCCCGGTAACTGCTTTTATAGCAGCCCTTGTTATCTCAACCACCGCAACTTGAATTCGTTCCAATTTTGGTTTTCACCCAACCTTACCCCTGCAATTTTATAAAGTGAACGCCATGTCCTGTGCCAAGCACGTGTTCTGTTAGGACTAAATATTTGACCAATGGATGATTTTCCTCGAAAATGCTTGGCCGAATTTCTGTTTGGCTTTTGTGATCGTTAAGCCTAATTCACACCTCATTAACTCTTCTTGATAAGTGCAGCAATCCCAAAGAGAAAACATTGCAAAATTAACTAAATGGTTGAAGGTCACACGATGACTCGAAACATGGTGACTAAATGCAGAAGGTTAACCGTGTGACAATACATTGTCGGATGACCTGAAAGTTTAGTATTACAAGCCTGAACTATTCTAAAAAAATCTTATATCATGCCAATGAGTGAAACGGCGTATTTTAATTAAATAAACTTTATTTGTCTTTCATCTTACTCCATTAATAATGAGACAGAAAATACGTTGCATTCTACCTATCGTAACCCGTGAAAAATCCAGGTTTGGATTCCCAGTCTTAAGCTTATTTTAGATGTTTGGATTTGTGGTGGGTTGATAAATTATTCACGATTTGAAGCGAATTAGAATGATACCTCTCGTGTGTTAGGCATTTTACGGTGGATGGTTGAAAGAAGTTTCCTGGTTTTGCCTCATCTATTCTTCAACAAATAATATACTTTCGGTTTTAAACTACGATGCCACATCCTGGATACCATGGTTCAAAAAATATTTCGTTTTATCATCCATCGTTCAAGCAAGTCAGTAATTGACAAATTATTCCATACGTTATGCGAAATAGACTGATGCTTCCGATGACTCTTCCATGACACTTTCGCAAGCTTGAATATAAAGTTAGTACTACGGCTTTCAGCCTCATAATTAGTCTATGCAAATTTCGGATTGATAGCAAAACCCGAGTTTCAATTCTCACTCCACGGAATTCCCAAAATCCCAAACATTTATTAACGGTTTGTTCATTGGAAATTTTAACAGCTTATTTGACAAATTCGATCGTTTAAGCTTCTTTAAATAAAGTAAACCTGCAAATTTGTTAGAATTAACCTTGATATTGCCCTCAATCAAGGACAAATAATTTGTGCAACACCATATTCAAGAGGACGGATTTGTGTTATTTATATTTAGATATTTTTAACTTCATTTCAGCCAGCTTTTTATTCGAAATCCAAAATCTATCTAAACCACAAATATTGAATATAGTATTTTAGTATTTACATTTATTCCCATTCTATGTTCGATTCTGTTCAGAATCTTTATCAGATTTTGAATTCTGGCCAATAAGCTTGTAATCCACCTGTAATCCCTTAAACATAATGCCACCCAAACGGTAAAACACAATCTATTCATTTTTTCTCAATTTGAACTCATTCTATATTGAATGACATTTGATTCGTTGTAACCTCGTTATTAAATAACAGAATGTTAGTTTGGATTTTTTAAGAAATGTTTTTATGTATCTTTCAGAAAACAATATAATGATTGCTAAATAATACAATTTCTTTCAAAATGTGCTTCAGCAATGTTTCGGCGTCATAGCATCACGGATTAATTTGTTCAATCATGTCTGTCTTCCTTAATATTTTTCAGGTATGTTGATAAGAATGACGTTTCCGGATAAAATAGACGATGAAAGTGAGTTAATTTATCGATAAAATTTAATGCTTTTCCTCATTCTATTTCACTGCATCATTCTTTTATTGAAAACCACCAGAATGTAACATGCACCATCGAGTGGGATATTAAACTTGCTAAATTTACAAGCCTAAACCAGAAACAAATTAAAACAAATCGTGTTTACATGAAGTAGGAAGCAATAGATATTCGATTGCCATTCAATAATTCAAATGCTGCGGAGAAATGTGTAAATGGCTAATATGGAAACACCATCCCAATAAGGAAGGCGGCACGGATTAACCGGCAACCGATTAATCATTATGCATATATTTAATATATATATATATATATATATATATATATATATATATATATATATATATGCCGATCGGTCATATAAAATAACATTACAAGAGTACGATATTGCCACTCAGCCCCAATGGAGCTTCGTAAGCGATTGATTCGATAACCGATGCGATCGAAGTCAAAACAAGGTCCGGATTAAATGACCAATTTATTATTATTATTCAAGTTAGTTTGAAAACGAGGTTGTACAGGGCTACTAGGTAGAATACTCAGCGAAATTTGTGCTCCAGTTAGTTCGTTGGATGTTATCCTCTTGCGTATTTTCGTGGAAATAGATGAAATCCTTCTTGATTAGCATTGGAGAGTGCTGTCGAGCGTTGAGGCGCTGAAGTCTTTCAACTGATATATCGTTAAAAAAGGCTTATTTGCATGCATTTCAATCTCACACACCTAACGAACTCCTTCGTTATGTTTGCACTCATCAGGTAGGTACAGTAGGATCAGGATACACATGCTCTTGAAACAGTGGAATTATGGTAATAATTTGCGCATTTATGACACTGTTAGCTTAGGTTGGTACGACCAACCTGGTAAACCACATAAGCCCACGCTCAAGTAGATTATGTTTTACCACATGACCAAAAAAAACTATTCTGCATGCATCTCAAACACAACGGCTGGTTTCGTGCTGTTGAAACTCACCAGGTGATAGCAATCGGTTCAGGATCTGCATGCGCTGTTATGCCACTGTTGGATTTGCCTGTTACGACCAACCTGTTTTATCACATAAGCCCACGCTCATGTAGATCGTGTTTGAACCCATTACCATGACCAACAAATCATATTTGCATGCATTTCCATCACACACACACATCCTACGGCCGGCTTCGTGCTGTTTAATTTCATCAGTTAGGGTCAGTAGAATCTGGTTCTCATGCGCTTCAAATAGAGAGAGCATGGTTATCCAGACGCGTCGGTTTCGTGCTGTTGAATCTCATCAGGTGATGGCAATCGGTGCAGGATCCGCATGCGCTTGACGCAAAAGAATTGTAAACAAGTTTCTCTGTTATGCTACTGTTGGGTTAGCTTGGTACAACCAACCTGTTTTATCACATAAGCCAACGCTCATGTAGACCGTGAATAAACCCATGTCCATGACCAACAAATCATATTTGCATGCATTTTCATCACACACACATCCTACGACCGGCTTCGTGCTGTTTAATTTCATCAGTTAGGGTCAGTAGAATCTGGTCATCATGCGCTTTAAACAGAGGAAGCATAGTAATCAAGATGAGCTTTTATTCCAATGTTTTATTAGGTTGGCAATATCCCACGATCATGTAGAATGTGTTTGAACCAAGGACCCTGAACAAAAAAGCATATCGGTGTTCTGCGGTCGATATAGGAGAGCGGTATATGACCGCGAGTGTATGTGCTGTCAACAGATTTCAGGGTAAGTGAAAGCCTCAGCGCGTCCGTTTGTGAAATATCAGTATCTTAGAGTATGTTTATCTTTAGACACTTGTGGCAATACGGCGCAACACCACTTTTAACGCCAACACGGTCGCAACGTAGGAGTGTCATATGGGGAATAGAAAGTTCACTGTCGGTCATACTCGATTGAATCCAAGTTTCACTGACAGCAATAAGATCAGGGAACTTGTCTACTCATATATTAATCAGTTTCGCTAACGTGTTGACTGGAAATTGAGCATTGGCATAAACACATTTGATCTTTTCTGCTTTATGAAGTAATGAATAATTTGGTATCAGATAAGTTGTTAAACATAGTGATGCCGGATCCCGCTGAATAGTCAGTGCCTGGGATGATAAAACACGTCAGGATTTTATTGAATCAACAATAAGATTTCCGTGTGAATTGCTCGGTCCTACTAAATTTGAGCCAGACCTAAGACGTTGTTGGATGCATTGATTTATTCTATTTGGATCGAAACGCTGCTATCCGCTATCTCGTGATGAGGGAGTGTTTGACTTATTATATTGGATTTGGGTGGGCTAAGTATAACATATGCGGTTAATGTTCGTTTTCTTTTTATCCATCCTGACCTTACTTATTCGGCCATAGCGCTGGTCGATAACGTAAAATTAAGGGGTTTCGGTGCATCCTATTATATTTTGGCGAAAAACGGAAAACATTGGCTAAGGACAATAGGATCGGTGGTATAAAGCACATCTTGTTTGCCATTATTCCACCATTCAAACGCATGCAGTTCCAAATCCTATTGTCATCACATGAGGAATGTAAAGGACACGAAATGAGTCATAATGTGTGTGTAAACGAAGTGCTTGCAAAATGGCATTTTCGCTAATGAACGTTGATCTAAAATCTATCCACATTTGTTTAAACACTTAATTGAACATATAGGTCGTACCAAACGTTATTCACCTGTGGCATACAACGGGAACTTGCTTCCCATTCCTTCAAAGTTTCAACCGTATGCGGATCGTAATCATCCTGTTGAAACCTGATCAATGCATACAACACGAAACCGTTCATTCAGTGTGCGTGATAAAAATGGATGTAAAATAAAAATAAAAACATTCATAATTTACCATACAGTTTAAACACAATTTAGTGGGCTAATTAATTATCTTCGTTTTCGCTACTTTTGTTTCTTTCAGAAATCATAATAGAACATACAAAGGGTAAATATATTATCTGAATAAAACGTTTATTTACCAAAAGCTAGACATATATATATATTATAATTTACTTTTATTTGAAATATCTGCGCATGCTAATGGTAAATTGAAATCTATTCTTGAAAGCTCCCGGTTAGTGTATACTAAATTTAATTGCTCGTTTTAGTGTTATCTGATTTCGAAAGTGAGTCATTATATAACAACATGATTGAGATTTTAGTACAACAAAAATTCAGTTATATGGTAATAATTTCACTGTAACCTTTATGCGAGTGATAAAAATAACATTGAACAAACAATCTCTTTTTTGTTGAATTTGTGATTATTTTTCGAAATTGTATGGATTTCTTTCGTGATTAATAAGTATAATTCACGTTTAAATGTTGTAAGCAATTGTAAGCACTCCATTGAACATTGCATTAAAAGTTTAATATTATTTGATACATTTTACACTTGTACGAATGTAACAAAAATTACTTTAACGATTTCGACTTGATGAGATCAAATGCCCAAAATACATTTGGGCAAAGAAGATGCGAACTCATAAAAAGGCCAATTTCATTGTTTTGAACGGTTGGCGTAGATCGACTGTGTGGATCTAATTTAGATGTTCCAGGAGTGTCTATTTCTGGATCAACCACAAGAGCTGTAATCCTGACTCAAGACACAAAATTCATGCATTCATGGTATAAAAAGCTCGTAGCTGTACAGCACCACAAGATATTCGTATAAGGACAAAAAATAAATATAAAAAAATAAATTGAGGCACTAGGAAGATCGACAGTTTCGTAGTTAGAAAAAATGTCATGTATTATACATTATTATTATTATATTACTGTATTATATGTTGGAAAAATATTCGTTTCAACAAAGTTACAAACACGGAATTTGTTCCTGAAAAGCCTTTCATTAGATGATGCCATCGTTTTTGATGAGTTTGATATTAAAACATTCGCCGTTAGATTTTGTTTCATTGATTACAAGACCACGAATTGTTCCGTTGATCGTGCCCAAATCACAGTTATATTTAGAGCGAGAGAATCAGGGTTTATTATATGTCGATATTTCCAAGATAGATGTTAATCCGTTTAAATCACCTCACGGCTTTTTACCTTGCCTAAACTAAAAAGAATGTTTCAATTAGTAATACTTACCTCCAACTTTTTCTGTATACACGAATGCTATTTCACAGTCACACTGGAAATGTCCCGCAAGATTACGCGACGTAGATTTTTAGCATGCAATAAACAGTAGCGGCGCCGCTTCTATAGATCAAATTCCGATTTGTTAAGAAAAGAAAAGCTTTATCTTAATCCCAAGTTACAGCTGAATGTGTGTTTACTAATCTGCGTAATAAACGAAGCAAGCATTCTGCAATAGTCTGACTATATCTAAACTTATGTTAACCAAATTTTCTAGACAGTAACGTATCCAAGATTCACCATTTCTGATCTCCTTAATTATATTATTTTTCATATCGTTTTTTTTCTCATGTATGGTAAAACTCATACTTTTGAATTTAATTAGCTAATCACATTCATTATAATTATTTATTTAATGAAATAAATTGAGTTTATGCTATTAAAATTTCACAGCTGGTAGTAAGCAATTTTTCTGATTGCAATTTTAAATTATCATTAAATAAGTGACAATTTGCATTGTTTGCAATTTGCATGTTGTTCCGCAACAAATATCCCACGAGTGGTTCCGGGCTGCTTGCACTCATCAGGTTGGGACAGTATGATTATGAACCGCACTCACTTAGAAGAGCGGACGAATTGAAAACAAGTTGTGCTTGTATGCCCTGTTGGATAATGATGCTACCACCAACCTTTTCAATCACGTGTGCCAACATACACCTGGATAGTTTGTTATCTTGAGCGAAAATGGTCATTTGCATGCATATCCATCACACACATACTACAAACGGTTCCATGATATTTGTACATATCCGTTAGGAGTAGTAATTTCAGGATACGCATGCGGTTGAAATGATGAAACAATGGAAACCGAAATGCGATATGCCAGATCCAAGAATTGCAGCATAAGCCAGCATATTTTTATATCTCTATTGCATTTTTCGTACAAGTTTTCTATATGTGTTATGTTAACTGAAATTTCTTTTGATAGAAAAAACAGTCGATCCTGGCTTGGGTATGTTCGTTGTCGACAAAGACAAATTAAATGTGCATATATATCAAACGTTTTTCATTCTTTTATGGAATGAAACGCACGAAGATGATTGCTTGTTAAGATGTAGCGTAATCAGATCATCGATCTTGCAGAAGCAATTGTTCCCATTATTCTCACTTTCATCCTTGACTTATTTTGTGATAAATATATTTTCTACACAAATATAATTTCCTAAATGATAAATCCTCGGAATAATTGACACGTTTAATTTCACAGACGTTGCAGTATAGACTACATTTCCACAATTTCATACCTATACATTTCGGCTCTATATTATTTTGATAAATTTTTTAATATAAGTTAAATCAAACACACATATAAAATGGCTTCTGTTTACAAATGTTCGTTACGCTTTTCCTTCAATAATTTGTTCCGCACCGATAACTCCTATTAATTTCATGACCAACCTAATTTTTGCCATCATTTTCCTTCAAATAAAGGTTCATTCTAAACCGCATCGATTTTTCATGATGATAGTTGGACAATACAATAATTAATTCATATGAATAGTTCAATGTTATGAGGCCATTAAACACGACAATTTTCAATTTCTCATTCGCTCAGTTATACGATCACTTTATAAAAATGGGATATATTTTTATCAAGTTGATATGATTGTAATTTATGCGGAATTTATTTTCACGTTGAACATTTTCATTCTATGATGTGAACACGATCAATGTCTCTTCTCAATACAAAAATAATCTGGGCAATTGAAATATTACTCTTTTCACCGTAAACATGCACCACAGATGCAACGCAATACGGTATGTTTTCGAAACCATATTTTGTTATAACTGAATAATAATAGTTTCAACTATTTTCTGCAGGTGACATATTTATTATGTGTCGTGTAATAACCGTAATGTATTCATCTCATAGTTACCTACAAAGGACAGAATATAACGGGTAAGCTCATTTCTGAAATGACGAAACAAACTTTACCGCATGAAAATAGAGGCCTAAGCCTCTCGTCAAATGTAGAAATTTACGATTTTCTCATTTTTCCTATGAGATTTGATGATGAAAGCCTAATAATATTGTGGAGTAACAAAGTGCATTACCGATTATTGATAATCACGAGGTTTCAGCGATATACGGAACGTTGCACGCAGACAAAACACAAAAGCATGAAACGCTGAAAAGACCAACAAGATTAATTGCGAATTCGTAATATTCCGGGTTTCGGAAGGATTGTATTATGACGGTCCGCGCGGCATTTTCCACGGGTGAATGAGATGATGGACAAAGTCAGTCACAATCAAACGATTTGCAATTTAATTTTCTCGTTCAAGCGATCCAATTGTGGTGAGGGCTTGAACCGTGAGGGTTTGCACGGAATCGACTGACAAATCTGATCCAAGTGATAACCTGGATAGACATTCAAAGTAATTCAATGTAATTCAATTCCCAGGATCAATTGTGTAATTGTTTTTTGCCTATATAAGATAGACGGGTGTTCTGTTGTTTGTCTTGTGCGAAGAAAACGTTTTTTGCTTCTCAGGAATTGCGTGATTTGTGGGTGTACGCGAATGGCGTTGGACAGTTTTATTTCAAGGAAGAATCGAGACACAATCAATGTGCGTGCGCACAACGAGAGGCTATTGTAGCACCGATAAAACGATGAAAGTAAACCGATTAAAAAGATGTTGCCATCTGCCAGATGTTGACCTGAAATGCCAGACACAATCATTTCAGGGTTCTCTCTCCTCAACCGCTGCAATATGAGTGAAAAAATGCCAACGCAATATATCTTATCAGTAGCATATATATTACAAAGACGAATTATTGCTATTCAACGCAATGTTCGATGCAAAGTCACTGTGCTATTGTGATGGACTTTTATATAACCAGTGGTATAAAGAGGGAGAAGTAAATGTTTCAAATTCTCATGTAACGTATTATTTTTCGTATAAAAACTGTTATATTTTATTTCAGTATTCTTCGATATATTCACCTGCAACAGTAAGTCAAAGCTTTCGATAGAATGTGGTAAATATTTAAATTGCATTTTAATCGTAAATTCGAAAGAGATTAGATCTATAACCAGTTTCGCGAGAAAAATCGATTGCTTTCGAACTGAAATCTTTTTCGTGAATAGACTTGCAAAAGTTGTCAACGGTATAAAAAAATGTTTATTTTCATGCCTCAACCTACTGAATCGTAGCAGCCAAAACAAATGGAGCAAAATGCTACAACCAAATTTATTCAAATTATGTTCGATGACGTTTTGTTACATGTAATTTAAATAACTGCTTTACCAACGATGTCATCTAAATGTCACCGATCAAAAAATTACACAAAATATAGTGTACAAATTCAAAGCTAAATAGGACAACCCATAACGAAGTCTAACATGAAGCATGATGACCAAAAACGATTTAAAAAACAGTTGGCCAAAATGTGTGGAAACAAAAGACGTACAACAGCACAGAAGCATTTTGAACTTTAAGTTTTCGTGATAGAGTCATTTAACGAAATTGAGTTCAACACAAATAATACTTAAAAATTGTAATAATGTTCGATCAAATTATAAAACCAAATTTGCAAACATTCTGGAGCTGATCGATGCACTATGACCTGAAAAAATTAACGATACACTTTTGTAGTCATATTCACAACACCTGATGGAACAGGTAAGTAACCGATAATGATCATTTGCATACATTAAACGTACATCCCATGACTGGTTTAGTAACATGAGTGGTTGAAACAATACGATGAGTATAAACACGTTTTGTAACCGTACAGGAATGGTAAATAATTTTCACTCGTATGCCGCTGTCGAATAAGATTGGCACGACAAGCTTGTTCAATCCCATGTAGCCATACACAAGTGGATGCGGATAAAACCTTTGCGATGACGAAACATTATCACCAGCAGCCATTTCCATTACACACGCACACACCACAACCTGTTTCGTGCTGTCTGTGAACATAAGATAGGTATTCGAAATCTCAAAAAATTATTCTTCGTACAAAATAAATTTGCAAACATCCGTTGACAATCGGCGAATTCCGAAAGACCTTATACAATATATTCTCAGTGTCGAAGACATTGATGAGCTTATTTCATATTTGTTACGGAATTTCTTGTGTCTAATCCAATCATCACCATCTGAACGGGAATAGAAATAAGTGAGGCATCCATCCCTTAACAACAAGCAGATCCCGTGTGGCACAGAGAAACGGTATGACTCAAGAACACCGTACAACTATTTTTCCAAGATGTTTCAGAGAAGAAAAGCTTGTGTTGGAACGGAATCATCGCCCACTATACAAAATTATGTCGCTACATTTTGCAATAAGTCAATCTTACACAAAAATCTGCTTTTCAAACGTCTAACAAGCACATTAACCCAAAAAAATTTTCATATCACATTTGGAATAATAATAGCAATGCTCGAATACATAGGATATGTGTATATAGCATTAATATATATATATATATATATATATATATATATATTTAAGCAGTGACATTCCTGGTAGTCTTGATTTTCACCATCTCAAATGAATTCGAGTTATAGAAATACTCACACCGTTACATCAGTCGATGCTTCCCTTTGACTTGAATTTAATTTCTCAACATGTTTTCTAATCGACATCTTCAAATAAAACATTCCGAAATTTCCTAACCGGAGAAACTTCGCTCTCCTAATTTTGACGGATAAATCTCTGTTAGTCAGTAAAATTGATTTGATAAATAATCAACTGACTTGATAAAACTTTCGTGCACACTCAAGTGGACAAAACTCGAACCTGTTCTCTAGTGATATGTTGGAAGCAACAAAAATTTTGACAATAACTTGTGAAATGTTTTTCTCGTTGAAATTAGAATTGTGAAAAATTTTGCGAATCGGAATTTACTGATTTCCTGCCCTGGTCAGACGAAAGCACACAACATCAAAATGATCGTGTGACTTGTGTTATGAAACTGAATAAAAATATCGGAACCTGTGATGATTGTTTTAATAATAATCAATACTGATCAATAATTCCGTAATTCAAATTCTTGTTGTTAAAGCTAAATTATTCAATACACACTGTAATTCGAGTGAGCGTCGTTTGTTTTCACTTACATTCTTGTTTGGTTATTCAATTGAATTCAATTCAATTATCACATTTGGCGTCGCGAGCAGCAATTCTTCGTGGCAAATTCAAGTCTGGAACCTCTCGATATAAATTCAAATGCTCAAGAAATTGAAAACTATTGTGAAAGATTCGAAATTTGGTGTATGACACGACCGAAAGCCGAGAATGATAAAAAATCGGTTCATTTTCTAAATGAAGTCGGAAAATCTGCATATACGTTAATCAAGAATTTAGCTCATCTTGATTCTCCTATTTCTCTTTTATACGAAACGCTGAAGACGCTTTTAATGCAACACGTGAAACCTGTACATTTTGAGGCAACCGAACGCGCAAAATTTCATTCCATTGTGCGTGAGTCCAATCAAGGAATTCGCGATTATATTCTACAATTGTTAATTTAGCAGCGAAATGCAACTTCGGTGACTTGTTAGAAATGCAATTGAAAGATCGTCTGATCGCTGGTATAAATGACAGTGTATTGCAGAATGAACTCTTGAAGCTGCCGCAACCCTCCTTTAAAGATGTTTGAGCTCACTGCAAACAGTATAAAGATGCGCGTGTAGCAACAACAGATTTGTCGCCAGTAGAATATTCCGTCATGTTCAATACACATAAACGGTAAAAAGCCATGGCTCTAACGCAGACAAACGATGATGATACCTCAACTATGCCGCTTTGCGGAAAACGGAACTTTGACTTTCATACATCCTATCATAGTATGGAGAATGCTCCCATTACTCTGGATATTCAAACTGCATCTGGAAAGACAGTTCGACCGATTTCTAACAGTGCCATTGCTCGTGCTAAAGCTGATGAAAATTTGACTTCCCTATCAACCGATTCAAGCGCTAATCCTGTTAACACGGCCACATCCGCCAGTGTCATTGATTCAAACGGAGAATCTAGTTTTCATTACCAAAAAAGTGGCGTCAAAGTTAGCAAACTTCAGAGGTCATCAGATACCATTTCAAATAAATCACAGAACTCATCTCATCAAGCGAATTCAGCACTGCCTTCTAGTTCATCTAAACGATCGTCAGATAATGTACTTTTCAAAACCGCTAGAGGAAAAGCCTTACTGGCACCTTCGACTACTGCCATTGAAAAAGCGATACAATTGTTGGCAACTGTGGATGACGTTTCGGTTTCGCTCGAACCTACGTGTGTTCAATCAATTCAACCTGCAGACACTGGACAAGCTTCTGATGAACATGCAACAAACTTATTCAAGATTAAACAAATCCGAGGATGATTGGAACTGCGGTGGTTGTGATGATTGTTTGAATAATAATCAATACTGATCAATAATTCCGTAATTCAAATTCTTGTTGTTAAAGCTACTTTATTCAATACACACTGTAATTCGAGTGAGCGTCGTTTGTTCTCACTTATATTCTTGGGTTGTTTATTCAAATCAATTCAATTCAATTATCACAGAACCATTGGTGCTAACTCAACAATCAATAGCGTAGAAAGTTTGGAATTCCGAATTTAGAGTCTGCAATCCGTTCGATGCGAAGGTAACGCTTGTGTTTATTCAAGAAATGTGAGGAGGGACATTTCTTTCACATTTTGGCATTACTGATTTGAATAATTTCTAGGAATGCACACGTGACATCAAGACTAATGCATGAGCAAATTGGTTTATAAATAATGAGATATGCATTCCAGAATCCAACGCTTGAATTAGGACTCTCCATTATCGCGTCGATTGATTCGAGAGAAAAGAGATTTTTAAAACTAACATTAACATCCGATTATTGTTTGTCATATTAATTTCATATTCACATTAGGTTATTGCCAGACACAGCATCAGTCAAACAAAAATGGCTTTTCGTTCATTGAAGCTTGAATTTTCTAACGAATTATTAGGTTAAACGGAATACATCAATGGGATACGCAACCGAATTTACAGAACTGTGATCATTTTCACCATCGCTTATCAACGAAACATAATTAAATATAACTTTGATTTTTCAACATGGAATAGTATCTCTCAAAACTGTCTCTATCGTTTGAATTATCGTAGCTTTGTATGGTATACGTCTTTGCTGAGATGAAAGTGATTGGCTTTATTGATAAACTTCCAATCAATCTTCTTAAATAGATCACTTATGTGACACGGTACGTTGAAAATAATCGGAAATGATTTTATGAATTTATATAATCGATATTTCGCTATCATACATATACAACGCAGTCACATGATGATCTCATGATTTACAGTGATTTTCAAGGTTTATCATTCTGATTTATTTGTACCAATCTTTCATATATTGTTAACGGCGATGGGCATCACATGGTCCGTTATCAGATTTCGCAGACTGTCGATGTGTTACATGTTCAGCAGCCGAGAGTAGTATATTTTGCTTTCCCAAAATAAGAGAAACGAATCAAATAACTCCCACATGTGGGATCAATGTAGAGAGCTGTTCTGCATCATAGTTGAACTTGTTTGTAGTAAAAGTGTAGATCGTCCAACAGTTGATTACTTAATTTCGATTCGCAATAGAGTAGAACTTTTGGAATATTACCATTCTCCTTGCGGAAGCCCTAGGGAGATTTTGTGGAATGCATACGAGCTAATTTTTGTGTTCGGTTGTTAAAAATTGCCAATAGAACTAAAATTAGATATTTATAGCTAATTCTCCCATTCCGGTAAATTATGATCATTCTTAAATTACTTCATTATCTGATATCTCACAATCCGCCTGGAAAAGACCACTGCCAACCTCAAGGAAGATGGATGTATTAAGGAAAATTAATTAGTCTCGTCAAGAGTGTGATGAGTGTTTAGGTGTGCAAAGTTTGGCGAACACTCGACAGTTCTAATTGTTTACGGTAAGTCCGTGATATATTTGAAGAAAAAAGAAGGGACATGCTTATCACAACGCTTCATATGTCCATAATAATTCACAGTCGTTTTATCATACAGTGGCCCAATGGAAATCGTTTCCGTTGAACCATGAACTCTTATTAGACCTTGGTGCAGACAAGGAAAATTAAAATTACCGTGTTCAAAATTGGTCGAATATTAATTTGAGTATTAAACAGACGTCTTAGAGAACTTAATTTTATTTGATACCCGGAGGCAAAATTTGGTGTTCTTTTGAAATCTAGAAATAGAACAATTTCTTTTTCGGAACAGTATAAATTATTTATTATTATTAATCACACTTGGACATAACCGATCATCGTATTATAACAAATTGAATATTTTAGAGCAAGGAGAGAGAAACGACAATCAAATGGAAATTGAGTGAAGAAGCACAAACTTGAAAATAATAAAAAAATTGTTTTCACATTCGTGATTATTTATTCCGGTTGGGAAAATCTTGCATTTAAGTATCGTATAAATTTTGTGAATAAAACTAGGACAGTGGTACGTTTTTAGGAGTCATAACAAGATTAGTATTCCTATGGTAATTGTTAAGCTTGTTGCATTTTAGAACATCAAAAACCTGGAATTACATTGAATTGCCTTGAAATGTTTAGTGGCAACATCGTTTTGATAGGGTTGTTTCATAAAAGATGTTCGAAATAATTAATATCGGAGACAAGATTTCTCTTTGAAAAACTTTGGTGTGTATTGCATCAATATGTCGAACACAAAAATAAAATAAAAATAAAATAATATAAATATACCGTAAATACCCGCGTATAGAACGCACTTTTTTTCTTCATAAGTTGCCCTGAACACCCAGGTGCGTCTTATCCATGGATTCTTTTATTATAAAAATTACCGTAAATACCCGCGTATAGGACGCACTTTTTTTCTTCATAAGTTGCCCTAAAAGCCCAGGTGCGTCTTATCCATGGATACTTTTATTATAAAAATTAAGCATTTATCATAATATCAAAAATTTATTTTATAAACCGGTACAATATTAATCAATATTTATCCTCGTCGTCACTGTCTTCATTCAACAAAGCAGCCCACTCCTGTTGTGTTATGCAATCATCATGATAGTCCAGCTCTTCCTCCCTTTCGTCGTCACCATCGTTGTCTGGGTCGTCCATCCAGAGAATATCGTCTAACATGTTGCTGATAGAACATTTCTTGAATCCCTTCACCACGGTCTTGATTGGCAATTCTTTCCAGGTATCTACTATCCATTGGCAGATCGTAGGCATGTCAACTTTTTTCATGTTGCCGCACTTGGTGAAAGTATGCTCACCATTAATCATCCATTCGGCCCATTTCTGCTTTAATGCTGCTTTGAATGGCTTATTCACGACGACATCCATCGGTTGCAGAATACTGGTCATGCCGCCGGGGATGTAGACGTGGTCTGTATTGTGCCGCTTCAATTTTGATTTAACATTGTTAGTTGTATGGCATCGGAAGGCGTCTAACACCAGCATCGATCGCTGTTTCTCCAGACCACCTTTGCGTTTCATCCATACTGTTTTCAGCCAATCGTCCATCAAGCTGTCATTGAACCATCCTTGTTCTTGCACCCTGACTATCACACCACTCGGGAACTTGTCTTTAGGCATGGTTTTCCTCTTGAAGACGACGTACGGTGGTAACTTCGTGCCATCAGCCATACACCCAAGCATCACGGTGAACCGGTTATTTTCATTTCCAGTCGATCGCATAGTGACAGACCTTGCACCTTTAATGCTTATTGTGGTCTCGAATGGCAGGTCGAACGTCAGCGGAGTCTGATCGGCGTTTCCAATCTGGCTCATGTCGTAGTCGTATTTCTGACGCATCTTGATGACATAACTTTGAAATTTCCTTAATAAATCCTCGTGGTCGCTGGGTAGTCGCTGACTAATGGTAGTTCTTCGTCTTATTGATAGGTTATTTCTTCCAAAAAATCTCCTACACCAGTTCATCGACGCCTTAAAATCTGCAATGCTTTGCTCTTTCGCCAATCTTAGTGCCTGTAAACGAACGGTAGTGGTGCTGACCCCCAGACAGTCTCGACGAGTATCTTGAATCCATTTAATGAGCGCCTTTTACAGGTAAGGGTGGTGAGCCCTCGAGCCTCTGTTCGCCCTCTTCACCTTTCGCATTTCTTCAATGGTACTTTCGGCTTTTCTCCATTTTCTGATCACCAATTCAGTCGGACCAAATTGCCGCTCAGCTGCCCGGTTCCCGTGTTCTTTCGCGTACTTGATCACTTCCATTTCAAAGTTTGAAGTATAGCTCTGTCGTTTTGTCTTCGTCATGTTGAAGGGTAATAATGAACTGTATCTTCAAAAACACCGGTAATAGGTAGAATATTTATACTGCCGATGTGTAATATCATGAAAGTGTAATATCAACCAATCATGGAGTAGTATTTTACTCTCGTTGAACCAGAAACTTTTCCTCAAAAAATGTCATCCAATCATTCGGCATGACGCCCAAGAATGAGAAGTGCACTTTCCACGATAGTCTACATAGGCTAGACAGACATCTGCTGACTGACAGGATGAATGAGTCAGCAATCAGCACACACGACGATCATAGCGATTGTATGGAGTTCACCTTGATTGACTTAAGTTCACCGTTTCTATAAAAATTAATGGAAATTAAGGACTAAAATTAGGATGCGTCCTATACATAGGTACACAGTTTTCCATCGTTTTAGGGTCAAATATCCACTGCGTCCTATACATGGTATCGTCCTATACGCGGGTATTACGGAAATAAATAAATAAAAATAAATAAATAAAATAAAATAAATAAATAAATAAGTAAATAAATAAAATAAATTTTTCTTTCCAATTAATTTCTAAAATAGTTCAGTTAACAAACAAATTCTGACGGATATTTCTTCTTTTAAATTCCTTAACAAGCGGAACAGTGCAAAAAAACAACAATGATGAAGAAAGGAGAATTTAATCAAAAACTAATTGATCTAACACAGAACATAAAAAGGAAGGATACGTAATTAATTGATTAGAAGTTTGAGCTAGAAATTCCGGTTAGATTATTAAGTACAGTGATTCCCAGATTCCGATCAAGTTACTCTGAATCCACGCAGGTCGATTTGTTCCCATTTAGTAAAGGGTACTACAGGAAACATTAAGAAGGACAGCACTCAGCTCAGTGGAATAAGTTCTACGCATTTTGAAATTTTTTATTCATTGAGGTTAAATAGATATCTTAATAACTTTTCGTAGATAAATCACATCTTATTTCTACGGCATCCGTGTATCAGACGCTAAATTTTGACGTGGATTTCAAAAAGCACATAAGCTTATTAAAATGGACAATGCTGCAGAAGCTGCAACAAGGACGACTGTTGTAAGAGTTGAGTGCTATGAACAAAGTAAACCCCTGAGTTCAACGCCACATGATCTATATCTATATTAATTGCATTTCCAACTGATGATGTTACAAAGTGTAAAACTTTCTGAATTTTGAACCGAATTTGCTTTGAAAGAAATTGAAATTCAACATCTACCGAATACTATTTCATACCATTCTGTGGAATAAAACCACAACGGCGTCAAATTTAGGACATAGCTTTGGAGGCAAACTGGCTGTTAACATTCTAAAAGGTAATTTATATATACGATCAAAAACCTGCTCTCCAACAAACGCGGAAATACTTTGATGCGATTTGAGAACGGTGTATTTTAATTATTTTAAACCATTAGAGAACGTGTCCAACTACGGTGAAATATCGGATGTTATCAATTTAGTTGACACCCGTCAACAAAACTGTCATGCAAAAAATTTATTGTCTCAACGCTTGGTTTCAAGCTCCTCTTTCTTAACGGGCAACTTGATGGCCGCAATACACTGATGGTATTTGAATGTAGATTGTTTTATATTCATCATTTTATGAAACTTCATTCAATTTAACAAACAAATGACTTCATAGTTTGCCTACAATACCAACTAGCCATAGCCACCATTTTTCAATGAGCTCGAGAGCATCGTAACGTGCGGTTGGAATAATGTTGAACTTCCATATTTTTGAATATAACTTTCGTAGTTTTCATCTGATGGGTTTTTTTGGTGCTGAAAGTTTGTCACGACGGATCTTCTCATAAATGAATTATCCATCTACGACGTTTCGTTCTTTTTGTTCCACCCGTTGGTATTTACCACTGTCGAAAACTACTAGGAGAAGTATTCAACATAAAATCAATTTTACGACAATATTCTTCAAGGGATACTGACAAATTCGCGGCTAAATAGGGTGACGAAATATTCAAGCAACTCTTCATTTTCCGTCAACTCCGCACAACACCACAGAGATCAACCATAGTCGTATCGATTTATACTATTGGTTGGCCTGTTAACATAAAACGATATGATATTCGCGAAAGATGTGTCGTCGGCAAGAAAGTCGTCAGTGGTAAAGTCAAATCTGACACGCGTCGCAACTGTTTACACACGTGTCGCGCAAAATTTAAAAAAAATCATTAACACCGGAGTCGATATCGATCCTGAATGAGGAAAACATGCCTGGTGAAAAATTGTCGAACTAAACCAAACGCAGATTTAGCTGCTCGAACACGTGCCCAGCAAAATAAGCTGGATGATTAGATGCTAAGCATAGATCTCCTCATACAAACGTTGAAGATATCGGTAGAGACTCTGATTTCCACTCAGAATTCATCAGTTTACCAGTATATGTTTCAATAAATCGAAAGTAACACCAGTCACATTAAAGCAGCATCTTCGCATATCATTTACCGCGAAGGTTGAGCAGCTGTGAATGTGCCGGAGAATCTGGAAGAGCGTTCTATTCATCAAGACGCCACCTTCAAAATGCGACTGTTAATGACCTGTCTGCCTTAAAATTCCATGGTCTGCAAATATTTACGGTGTCGATCCACAAGTACCTGAAGGATTAGTGAAAAACCATTAGCTGCGAAACAAAAAGCCACGGTACAAAATACTCATAAATTGGACACGATAGCTGTTCGATTTTAGGCATTTGAAACGTCCAGTAACCAGCGAAAGCGTCAAACACAGTGTAAATTTGCTCCATGGACTGAGCGTGATTTGCACCAACGTAAAGGAAACTAGTGCCAACTTAATAGGGAACGGGCCAAAGTACGATAATAAGAATGAGCCTTAAGCACGATAGAGAAGAATAGTAAAGGCTGTACAACAACATGGACTTGGAGCCAGTTCGACACTTATCATTGGTACGACTGAATCGTGAACCAACTTCATCACAACTAGACCAGCCAAGAGTGTTGAAAGTCAAGGTCACCTCCGAAAGGGTTCTATATAACATTTTAATATCAGCTTTCCTCCTGCGTTGGGAGCGTTTTCGAGACCACTGCAAGGTGCTTCGCTGATGTGCCCTGGTGAGAAGGGCCAACAATTCTCAGCAATAAGCCCAAACGAAGCAGGTGGATGTTTGAAGTGAAATCCTTTCGCGAGTCACAAAAGCTGGTAAAGCGACTGATAAAGCAATGGAGCGCAAACACGATCAGCTACTATAGAGATTACTCTCAGATATAATTGGCTAGCTTAATGTAGCTGTGACGGACACGTTCAACATCCCCAAAGCTAAGAATTGTAAGGGCATCGATCCTAATCCCCTTAAAATAAAGTTATTGCGTAACGATATGTTGAACCAGGGCAAATATTCTTGGGAAACTGTTCGCAGACTAACGCCGCCAGCATTTATACTAAGTGCATTGAAATATCACATTAGAGAGAAAGATGCACCACAGTGTCTAATAGTCACAACACCGAGTCAATCAATAGTTGACGTGTCAGAAACAAACGCAGCCGGCTCTATAGATCAGTGTATTGTAACAGTACAACCTCTAAGTGATCAAGCATCCTTACAAGCAAAAAACGTTCAAAAACCGACTCTGGAGGAGTCGGCCAAACAGATATTCTGCACTCCGCTATCCTCCTTTCCCATACTCCAGCCTTGTTGAGTAAAACTACTATGAAATGCCTCTAAACCAACGCATGTGTTTTGGAAAGGAAATCAGTTAACTGTGTGCAGTTTTTCTAAAATGCTCACCAGACATCAGACTAGAACTTGCCTACTGAATGACCAAACGAATTGTGAACTTGAATTGCCAGAAATGTCAATCATTCGCCATTAACGTGAAACCAGAGAGGTGGAGGAGTACCTTTGTATTATAGCCAAAATACTCTGTACGGTTAGATTACGGATCAACACATCGTGTTACAGGTCAGACTGTCGTGCTCAGTCAGATTGATTAACGGCAAAGTCTAAGTTTTCGGCGTAGTATATTGCCCACGGTCTGCACAGGAAACTTTCAACCTGACCATAGGCGACAGAATTCTCATGGTTTAATTCAATTCAATTTAATTTATTGGTCAAAAATGCATGTAGCTTTACGAAAACCATAGAATAGTATAGGAATTAAGAATAACATAATTATTAAAACGGGATTTGTTTGCTTTCTGAGCAGTTCAGGAATCAGGTACACATTCATAGGACAGAAACTGTTTTCGATCGATTGGATGGCATATGTAAACCAATGGGGTCAAGATGTGTTGTTTATTTTGATGCCTGGGTTCAACGTTCAAAGCTGTAATGTTGTATAATATATAGGTTCAATGTTCGGATTGGTCGGCATGAAGTTGTCCAAGTTCGATTTGAATATATCCAAGTTGGGTGAATGTGCAACATTTCAGATTTTGTAGTTCCAGGTAAAAAATACGCGTACAGAATATAAATGCCATCATCAGTTCAATCTCCAGTCGGGAATAAATACTGTATAGTCATGACTCCGGCTGGTTCGGGGTGGTAGTCGTGTGAATAGTTTATTCATGGGATGGTTGAAGGTATGCAGTATATTAAGAATCAAGTCAACTCTAAAACGGCAGTAGCGACAGTCGAAGAGATTGAGACTTGTTATACGATCTTCGTATTGTTTGTGCTTCAAACCACATACGAGTTTGATGGTCCGATGATATATTCTTTGGAAGAGGCTAATGTACTTCTGTAGCAAGGGTGACCAAGCCTGAACCGCATACTCCATTGTTGGCCTCAAGTACGTATTAATTATTCGGTGATCAGTTTGCTTCGAGAAACCCCCGAACACGTGTTTCAGCAGAATCAGTACTCTTGACGTCTTTTCATAGACAGATGTGGCGTTACGTGAAGGTTTCAAAATGCTGCTCTTCCACGCACCCAAATCCTTCTCCTTGTCAGTTATTTCAATAATATAGGAAAGAAGTGTGTGAAAGAACTCGAAATGTCTTCCAACAGTCAATACCTTGCATTATCTGACATTGAGAGGGAGTTGTTTGACGATATTCCTCTTTATAACCACATTGCGGAAACGATGTACTTTCTCCCTTGGATCTCGTTCTGACAAGCAATGAACAAGACATTGATAACGTTTCTTACGGACTGTGTGATCACATCGTCATCTACTTTGACTATCTGTTTAAAGCTGTTAGAACAAATGATGCCCGTAAAACAGTTAGGATTATCAATACAATGGCGTTGAGTGATGCTCTCAAAAACACGATTAACTACCAACCAGAAACCACCATGGTACATGCGTTTCGGGTATGGCTAATATCTAATCTTGAGAATTCAATATAAATAAGTTCCGAATTTGTCCTCAGGAACTCGAAAAACCTCAAATTTAAACTAAAAAGCCGAGCTCGTGATGGTTTAGGATTACGAAACATTGCTTGGCGTCACCATCGGCAAAACGATTCATCACAGACCTGGAAAACATTCCATTTTCTGTGAAACAAAGTAAATAAATTTTCATCAAAGACAAGTTATACTCCAGAGAAGAGATATCACGCATGATGGAGCATAACCCCGAAATACTTTATAGTATGGTTGACGAGCAAGTTAGGGTGAAACATGGAGTAGCGTGTGTGAACACATCAGCTGGACCAACAACAACTGCATTAGAAACTGCTGAAACATTAACGAGGTTTTATTCATTGGTTTTCAGCCCGTGAGAAAATGCAATTTACAACCCAAATCAAACCATTTCAACTACGGTTGCCATGGATGAAATAAATGTAATGTCGAAACGCGTCCTTCAAGCCCTATATAATCTTAAAATTGGAAATTCTCCTGGGGCTGAAGGAACACCCCCGATAATATTGAAGCGGTGTGCTCAAAACATCCCTGGTACGCAAAAAGATACAAAGCCGAAGCCACTTGTTAGCCTGAGGGTTCAGCTGAAACCCTCAGGTTCAAAACGCAAAGTGACGGTGCAAAATAATTTCAATGTGTACATGATAGGTATTCGATCTAAGGCAGTTGAACCGTCCAGCATCCAACAAAAGCGTTGAACACAGTGTACATTCGCTCCATAGTCTAAGCCTGCTTTGCACCAACGTAAAAGAAACGAGTGACACCTTACTAGGGGACAGGCTAAAGCACGATAAAGAAGAATGGAAATGGTTGTGCAACAACATGGACTTGGAGTCAGTTTAACCATTATCATTGGTATAACTGAATCGTAAGCCTACTTGCTCAAATCTGGACTAGCCAAAACTGCTTGAAATTACGGTCAACTCTGAAAGGGATCTTGAAAACATCTCACTATCCGTTCATCTTCTGCGTAGGGATTGTTCAGAGACCGCTACAAGGATCGACGCCGATGTGCCCTGGTGGGAAAGGGCACGGAACTCCCAGCAACAAGACCGCACAAAACAGAGGGATTTTCGAATGTTATTACATTTTGGAGTCCCAGAATCTGATAAAGCAACTAATTAACCAGTGCAGCGCAAACAAGATTATCTACAATGGAGTTTTCTCACTGATATACTTGGCTTGAATGATTTAGCTCCTCAAATCTAAGAATTATGAGCGCATCGGTAATAAGACCCTTAAAATAACGTTTTTTCGTAAAGATATATGCTGAACATGGTCAAAACTCGTTAGAAAATGGCCGCATACAAATGCCGCGAGTAATTAGACTAAGCGCATAGAAACTTCATATTGGAAAGAAAGATGCACCACGAAGTTCAATAGACACACTACGAAGTCAATACGTAGTGGATGAGTCAGAAGCAAATACAGCCGATACTATAGATCACTGTATTTCAGCGGTACAACCTCGAAAAGATCAAGCATCCTTGCAAGCAAAAAACCATAAGATGCCGACTCTGGAGGTGTCGGCCGAACAGATATTCTGCACTCCGGTAGCCTCCATCCCCACACCCCATCCTTGTTGAGAACAACAAGTATGAAATGCATCTACACAACGCACAATGTCTCGGAAACAAAATCGGTTTACTGAGTGCAATTTTTATGAGATGTTCACCAGACATAATCGCCGTAACGTATATACAGACTCAGCAAACAAATACTGAACTAGAATTACCAGGAATGTCACTTATTGGTCATGACCGTGAAACCAAAGTAGGAGGAGTAGCTTTGTATTATAGGAAAAACCTTCTGTGTCGTGAGATAAGGGATCCAGACATCGTGTTACGGGATACACTCTAGTGCTCAGTCCGACTAGCTAACGGCGAAGACAGTGTGTTGGGAGTAGTATATAGCCCATGGCCCTAAAGGATAAAATTCGCATGGTTACTTCCAGATTCAATGGTGGATTATTATTATGAGTTACTTAAATTTTCCGAATCTGCGAGCTGTACCATTTATTCAGAACAATTTCTCGAACGCGCATCCAGTGAGATGTTAGACGATATTCTTGTTTATAACCACATTGCATGTCATACCGCGGAACCGATGTATCTTCATTCTTGGATCTGGTTCTTACAAGCAATGAACACAACATTGATAACGTTTCTTACGAAAGACCACTGGGACAAAGTGATCACATCGTCATCCAGTTTGACTATCTGTTTGAAGCTGTTAGATTAAATGATGCCCGTAAAATAGTTAGGCAGATAAACAAAATGGCGTTAAGTGTCGCTCTCAAAAACACGATAACTACCAACCGGAAACCAGCATCGTGCATGAGTTTCGGGTATGGCTAATAACTATTCTCAAAAGTTTAATAGAAGTGAGCTCCGAATTTGTCCTCAGGAGCTCAAGAAAAAAACTTTGAATTTAAATTAAGAAGCCGAACTCGTAAGTGACTAGCGGTACGGAACATTGCGTGCAGACACCATCGGCAAAACCCATCATCAGATACCTGGGAAACATTCCGTTTACTGCAGAAAAAAAGTAAACAAATTTGTCATCAAAGACAAGTTGTGCTTCCAAGAAGTGATATCAAGCATGATGTAACGGAACCCTAAAATAATTTATCGTATGGTTAACGATCAAGCTAAGATGAAACTTGGAGTAGCGTCCGTGAACACATCAGTTGGACCAACAAAAACTGCAGCAGAAACTGCTGATGCTTTAACCACGTTTTATTCATCGGTATTCAACCCCATAGAACATGCTATAAACATCCCAAATCACACAATTTCAAATGCAGTTGCCTCAAGTGAAATAAATTTCACTCCGAAACGCGTCCTTCAAGGTTCATTTATTCATAAGAACGGAAAGTCTTATGGGGATAACGGAATAACCTCGAATATATTAAAGCAATGTGCGAGTTTGTTAATAAAAACCACTCACTTACTTGCTCGAGCAAACACTGGCAAGTAGAGTGATTCCTACAGATTGGAAACGCGGAATAATTTAATATGCTTACAAAGGTGGAAATCGCTCCAATGTTTCTAATTACCGACCCGTTAATCTGTTACCTGTCATTTCAAAATTACTTGAGTGACTCAATGTTGACGACCTGATGAAACCTTTCGAGAATAATCATTTGATTCCGATGAACCAGCATGGATTTAGACGTAGGTGTCCCTGTTTGTCTAATTTACTGATAACGTTAAATGGTTAGACAAAATCGGTAAATAAAGGACAAGCAATACACATCAGCTACCTAGATATATCTTAGTATTTGATCGTGTTGACCATACCCTACTACTGTAGAAGCTTAAAAGGCTTGGTATCATTGCTAAATGGTTAAATTGGCTAATTAACTAGCTAACAAAGCGCATACCAACGTACGTGTCGACGGTGTATTATCAACACCAATCGCAGTAACTAGCGCAGCTCCCCAAGGTTCAGTCCTTGGTCCGAACTTCTTTCTGATTTATATCAATGGAGTACCGGAAATAGTTCAATGTATAATTTCTTTATTTGCGGACGACATAAAGATATGGCGTTGCATCCGTAGCCAACACGTCTGCTGATACAAAAAACTTGATGCAGTTCATAACTGGCCATTGAAGAACAAACTGCCCTTTTACTTCAACAAATGCAGCCTCATGAATGTGGGGTGGAGCAGAATTCACACACCATATAGGCTAACATGTCCTTGAGAA